>JARQOD010004328.1:0-55874 GCA_033576555.1 Oophaga sylvatica | reverse complement strand
CCCATATCTTACTGTAAATAGCGTTAGTTACAGGTTTCCTGGATTTTTGTAAAGTGACAATTACTTGTTCCGAAAGACCCTTTGCTCTGAGGACCTGGGCTTCAACAGCCAAGCTGCTAGGTTGAGCCTTCGGGGATCTGGATGATGAAGATGACCCTGTTGGAGAAGATTGTTTTCCAGTTGTAGAAAAATTGGTCCTTCCGCCCGTAGTTCTAGTATGAGGTGGAACCAACTTTTTTTCGGCCACACCGGGGCCACTAAGATGACCGGAACTTGATCGTCCAGAAATTTCCGCAGAGTTCTTGCCAGGAGAGGTATCGGAGGAAACGCATAGGTCAGTCGGAAATTCCAGGGGTAACTGAAAGCGTCCACTCCTTGGCACCCGTCCCCTGGATTTAGGGAAAAAAATGTTTTGACCTGGGCGTTTTGTCCCGAGGCCATCAGATCCACCTCGGGAAGGCCCCACATCTCTGTGAGTGAGGTGAAGATTTCCCTCTTCAGACTCCACTCCGCCGACTGTATGTCTTGGCGGCTCAGAAGGTCTGCCTGAAGGTTTTCCGAGTCTTTTAGATGTACCGCTGACAGCGAGAGGAGATGGGATTCTGCCTAGTTGAGAATATGGTTCGATACATTCCTCAGACTGTTGAATTTGGGGCTTCCTTGATGTTTGAGATGAACCACCGTAGTTATGTTGTCCAAGAGAACTTTGACGTGATGTCCTGAAATTAGAGATCCGGCTGCCTGGAAGGCTTTGTGTACTGCCTTTAGTTCCCTGTAGTTGGAGGATCTGAGGCTGTCTTGCTGACTCCATAGGCCCTGGAAGGGAATTTGTAGTACTACAGCACCCCAGCCTCTCGAGCTTGCGTCTGTAGTCACTGTTAACAATGGAGTTTGAGTCCAGTCTATTCCTTTGCGCAGGTTCGATGATTTTAACCACCAGGCTAGGGAGGCCTTGACTCTTCCTGGTGTCAGAATCTTCTTGTTCAGCAAGGCAGGGTTCCCATTCCAATTTTTTAGAATGTGTGCCTGTAAAACTCTAAAGTGGGCCTGAGCCCATGCCACGGATTGTATACAGGCCGTCATCGAACCCAACAGGGACATGGCTGTTCGCAGCATAGGGGTTCTCTGTTTCTTGAAGGACAAGGCTATGGTTATCAAGACTTGGCAGTGGTCATCCGGCAGACAAGATCTTTGATTCTCTGAGTCTAGAAGAATTCCTAGAAATCTTATCACTTTTGAGGGTTGGAGCTGAGACTTCTTTAAGTTTACGATCCACCCTAAGTTCTGCAGGATGTTGAGAGTTTTGGCTACCCGTAAATCGAGGATCCCGGCTGAGGGACCGATGATTAAAAGGTCGTCCAGATAAGGAACTATAGCCACACCCTGCTCCCAGATATGCGCCACTGCTTCCAACATAATCCTTGAAAATACCCTTGGGGCTGAAGAAATCCCGAAGGGGAGCACATTGAATTGATAATGTACTGTTTCGTGACCTAGTCGGACTGCAAATCTCAAATACTTGCGATGTAGAGGGTGTATTGGGATGTGAAAATAGGCGTCTTTGAGATCTATGGTTGCCATAAACGAGTGAGGAGTTATCAAGGGGATTGCTGATTTTACAGATTCCATCTTGAACCTTTGATAGGTTACCGACTGATTGAGGGTTTTCAGGTTTATTATAACCCTTGCTTTCCCTGATGGTTTCTTCACTATGAAGATGCGGGAGTAATGGCCTCTTCCTCGCTCGTTCGACGGAACTGGTGAAATTGCACCAGAGGCTATCAATTGTTGCAGTTCCGTAGCAACTAGGGTTTGATTCTCTCGCGATGGAAAGGAGGTTACTCTGAACAATGGAGGAGGGGAAGTCTCGAAATCTATTAGAAGACCTTCTTTTATTACACTTAGTACCCAGCGGCTGTTGGAAATTTTTTGCCAACTGTGCCAAAATCTTGAGAGTCTCCCCCCCACCGGCTCGGAGTCATTGTTTTTCTTGTTGGCCCTGATTGGGCACGAGGATATTTTTAGGCTTTCCCTTGGTATAACTTCACCTTCCCATCTTCCCCTTACCCCTATACTGAGGGGGTTGAGTCTGGGAGGGTCGAAAAACACGTTTTTTCGGAGGTCTTTGCTCTGGAAGAGCTTTCTTTCTATCAGTGGCCTTTTCTAAGATCTCATCCAGGACCGGCCCGAATACATAGTCCCCTTTGAAGGGGATGAAGCACAACTTTATTTTGGAAGCGAAGTGGAGGTCTCCCAAGATTTTTTGAGGAGACTTTCAATTTTTCTGTCCATTGGGTCCTTTAGCTGAGACGAATCCTCAAATGGAAGGGCCGTTTTCTTTGCCACTCTTGCCACTTGCGAGTCCACCTTAGGAATATCCCACTTGATTGGATTTTTATCAAGGGGAAATCGATTTTTAATTTCTGAAGGGGTCGTGAGACGTTTTTCCGGAAGGTCCCACTCCCGTTCTATCATGTCCGATATGCTTTTATGCACCGGAAAGCCCGCCGACCGCTCTGCCTGGGACCCGCCAAAGAATTCATCCTGTATGGAGTGAGAAATTGGTTGATCCTCTAACCCCATAGTGCTCCGCATGGCACTCACAAGCTCCTCGATATATTCCGAGGAGAACAGAAATTTCCTGATTTCCGCCGTGTTGTGAGCTAAGGGATTCTCCCATTTGGATGAAGATGATCCTTGGGAAAAGTCAGACTCTGAGTCCGAATGCTCTGGCTGGAATTTTCTCTTTTTGAGAGAGACGGACCAGGTGAGGGTGGATGAGGCGGGGGAGGGGGGGGCTAGTGCAGCTATGGAGGTCTGTACTTCCTGTTTAACTAGGACGCGGATTTCCTCCAGCAATGAGGGATGTTCCGCTCTGACCACTTTATCTGTGCACTTTTGGCAGAGTTTTTTATCCCAATTAGGTGGCAATTTTAAAGTACATATTGCGCACTTATTTCTTTTAATGGAGGGTCTCTGGACGGAATCTTCTCCCTGTAACAGAGGGAGAGGGGGGTATAAGGGACCGAAGTGCCAGGACCTCTGAAGGGGGGATCCATCCCCAATACGTATGGAAGCTGGGGGAGCGCTGGGCTCTGCAGTCGCAGGGCTGGACGTCTCCATAGCAGGTTTTCAGCTATATAGGCGCTTACCTGCTGACGTCTTCTGGCAGCGTTATATACCCAGGTATAGTGGCTGCCCAGCGCTTTGATCGATTTCCCCCTCCCCCACCGGTCCCAGCACAGGCCGCTCTCAGCAGAAGCGAGTGCCTGCGTCATTCGGGTGGTTCCCTGCCGGAAACCGCCCAGCGCTCACCTGGAACGCTAGACCCGGAAGTGATTTTCCACTTCCGGGTCAGAAGACGCATGAGGAGGGGGAGACGCCGGAGGGCTGCAGGTGGCCTCCGGCGGGGGGAGCCGGCCCGCTTTACCCCCGTGAGGGGGCGCAGGAAGGTTGGCTCAGTGTGGTCCCGGAATCCAAGAGACGGGAGCAGGAACGGAGGAGGGAGGCGCGAGGCCCCGACCACCACTGCCCGGCAAGAGGGTGAAAAAAAAACAGCAAAAGCCGGCCACGCAGCGTACGAGGATCTCTCTGTGCCCCAAGGGGACAGGAATACACTGGTTAATGGGAGGTGGGAGGGGTTTTTAACCTCTCTGTGTTCCTGTCCCCCAATAGGACAAGGAGACATCCTCCTATGCTGTCGTGGAAGGCTACTGGAGAAAAGGCAAATACAATTCTGGGATGTATTAACAGAAGCATACAGTCTATATCACGTGAAGTCATTATTGCCCTCTACTCCTCTTTGGTCAGACCTCATCTGGAATACTGTGTCCAGTTTTGGGCACCACATTTTAAAAAAAAGACATCAACAAACTGGAGCAAGTTCAGAGAAGAGCGACCAGAATGGTGACTGGTCTGCAAACCATGTCCTATGAGGAACAGTTACAGGATTTGGGAATGTTTAGCTTGCAAAAAAGAAGACTGAGAGGAGACTTAATAGCTGTCTGCAAATATCTCAAGGGCTGTCACCTTGTAGAAGGATAATCTTTATTCTCATTTGCACAAGGAAAGACTAGAAGCAATGGGATAAAACTGAATGGGAGGAGACACGGATTAGAAATTAGAAAAAAAATTTTGACAGTTAGAATGATCAATGAGTGGAACAGGCTGCCACGAGAGGTGGTGAGTTCTCCTTCAATAGGAATCTTCAAACAGAGGGTGGACAGACATCTGTCTGGGATGTTTTAGTGAATCCTGCTTTGAGCAGGGGTGTTCTGCCTTCTTCTGTAAGTGACTGCAACATGACTTAACATAAACAGGCTCTAACATAAGCATAGAGTAAAGACTACAACGCTCACCGGATTAGCTGAAGGATGGGATAGTAGTAAGTAGCGAGCAGAAGCAAGGAACACTTCTTGTCTGCTTAGAGTCCAGGCATGTCTAAAAACAGGTCTCTTTCATCTCAGAGGAGCAAAGGGTGGCCCCACAAGCACATTGAGCTTAAAGGGGAAGACACGTGCATCTGTAAGGATGCTGCCAGATTGTGCTAAACATATTTAAACATCATAAAAGAGAATAATATATCACCTCTTAAGGGTTATAACAGGTGTCAAGCTATAAATAACTTCTCTTACTGAACATAAAATGGGCAGAACACTCCCCGCTTGGCATCAACAGATGCCACTATTAGAACTCATGTTGCTGTTTTCCCCAAAGGAACCTGTTAGGCTAAGTGCACACGATCAGGAATAATTGCGTTTTTTTCGCGGTTTTTCCGTGGTTTTCCGCGGTAAAAACGCGATAAAAACGCAAGCATTAAGCATCCTATACATGTTAATTGATTCCGCATGTTTTGGCCACATGTTGCGTTTTTTTTCCGCGAAAAAAACGCTTCGCGGAAAAAATAGCAACATGTTCATTAATTTAGCGTAATCGCGGTGATTCCGCCGCCATAGGAATGCATTGAACCGCTTACTTTCCGCATGTGGCTGTGCCCAACATGCGCAATGTAAGCGGTTCATGTGCGGTGGTACCCAGGGTCTGGAGGAGAGGAGACTCTCCTCCAGGCCCTGGGTACCATATCCCTGGTAAAACAATAATTAAATAAAAAATAATGATATTCTCACCTTCCGGCGGCCCCCGCAGCCTTCCCGCGGCCCCCGCAGCCTTCCCGCCTTCAGCGACGCTCCCGGCAACTTCCGGTCCCAAGAGTCCTTTGCGAGAATCACCCAGATGGCATAGCGGTCTCGCGAGATGCTACGTCATCGGTGTGATTTGTCGCAAAGCACTCCTGGGACCGGAGTTGCCGGGAGCGTCGCTGAAGGCGGGAAGGCTGCGGGGGCCGCCGGAAGGTGAGAATATCATTATTTATTATTTTTTTTATTATTTTTACATTAGATCTTTTTACTATTGATGCGGCATAGGCGGCATCAATAGTAAAAAGTTGGTCACACTTGTCAAACACTATGTTTGACTCGTGTGACCAACCTGTCAATCAGTTTTCCAAGCGATGCTACAGATCGCTAGGAAAACGCTAGCATTCTGCAAGCTAATTACGCTTGCAAAACGCTATTATTCTGGCGGGAATCAGCATACAAAAAACGTGCGTATTTCCTGCGGGAGAAGTGCGGGATTCCGCAACGTGTGAACTTAGCCTTACTGTCCTGAGAAACAGTTTGCGCTCCCCAAGCTCACACACTCTGACTTCTACCTTGGCTTCTTGAAGACGGCCACCTACTCTCGACAATCAGATCGAGCTTGTTCAGCACACTGTCTCTAGGAACGGGTTGTCCCTTGTTGAGGTTGTCTATTTCTCTGGTGTAGGTTTCCTTTTGTACAACACAAAGTATTGTAACCTTAGCTCTTCCAAGTTGAGAGTGGTAAACGCATGCTTGTGTGTAGCCCAGCTTCGCAGGCACACATGAAAATCCAGGAAAGTGCACTGGAAGGTAACAGCCAAAGCTTGATATGCATTCACTCATGTCACTCACATTTAGACACACCCATAGGGGTATATAAGTTTGGTGGGTGTCAGCATAGAGTTAGTGAGTTTTAGCTTCCTGTCTTCGGACAGAGGAGTGTGTTTCAGCTTCCTGTCTTAGGACAGTGATTCAGTCAGTTAGCTCCGGGAGGCTCAGGAGTGAGTCATCCCTTGGATAGTTACCTGTCTGAGATAGTCAGTCAGATTGTTCCTGCTGAGTTCAGAGCAGAGACTTCAGCCGCCTGTCCCAGGACAGTGAAGTTCAGTCGACAGAGGTCCTGGACTAGGAGAATACTGAGAGCTGCTCAGCGAGCCCAAACAGGGAATCTGTGATTCGACTTCTATGCAGCAGTGCTTATGTTAAGAGCGGAAAGCAGGGCGAAGGGCACAGTGGAGAAGACAGAGCAGTGCCTTAGGTATTGGATTACCTGCACTAAATCACCGGTCACTGGGGACCGAAGCGTTGCTATTGTTTCAAGCATAGTGACAAGAAAACCAGAGGCATCTGGACTATAGGTCGCAGAGTGCAGCCCAAAGCGTCAATACGTAACCGGAGTCAGGTGGAACAGGGACTTTGAGCCTGATCAGCAAAAGTAAGGACTTGGTTTCATCATTAGAAGGCTCCACCACAACGTTGGCCGGGCAGTACAGCTATTGAGACAGCTGGAGAGTTTAGAGTTAACTTCGCTTCAGGCAAGTTGGACTCACCTACATATTGGAAAGTTAAGGAGGCCTCTAACCTGCTCGGCTGCTACCTGAAAGTGCACTCTCCACCCCGACCAGCTTCCCGGGATCTGCTTGAACCATCATCAGTAAAAGGTATGAAAAGGAACTACCTTGTGTGTGACTGGATTCTTATTGCACCCTGCATCCACACCATAGACTTCCAGGGACCCGTCTCACCTGTGGGAGACTTACTACCAAGCTGCCCCATAACATCCCCTGTGAAAGTCCTTAGAGCAGCGCTGGTACAATTTACCAGAAACCGCAGGTGGCGTCACGAACTACCTATCCTAAATATCCCCTGTAAATATTCCCCTATCGCATTGACCGCCAGGGCCACGGACCGAGCCACCGCTACCAGTGACAACTCCCATAGATTTCCATGGGCTCGGCTCCGAGTACCCCATAGCCCTGGTATCCACAATTGTGGTGCGTGGTCGGAACACTTGCAGTGATGCCAACCTTTGCAAGGTCTCTGGCTTGAAGGTAGTGCTGATTTGCAGCACTCGGCCACATGAAGTACAGAAGCGATGACTCGAACAAGTGACTTCCAGGTTGAGAACCTGCTGAACCAATGAGATTCAAAGTGATGACTTGAAACCACTGTATGAAGAGCTGACACCTAAGCACGGAATTCTCCGTCAGCATCTGGATCCACTAGTTCAAACGTATCAGGCTTGATGATGTGGGGTGTCGAATGGTACAAGGGGGCATGGCCTGTGAACCATGTAGTGTCCTTAAGATGACTTGGTGCAACGAATTTAGTTGCATGGTCTGCAGGATTGTGGTGTGTAGACACGTAATGCCACTGACTAGGGCAAGAGGATCTCCTGATCCTCAGCACCCGATTGCTAACGTAGACATAGAAATGTCGCGTTTCATGGCAGATATATCCCAGTAACACCTTGCTATTGGTGTAGAATATATGGAGAATACAGAGAGAATACAGAGAATATAGGGAGAATACAGAGAGAATACAGGGAGAATACAGAGAGAATACAGAGGGAATATAGGGAGATTACAGAGAGAATACAGAGAGAATATAGGGAGAATACAGAGAGAATACTGGGAGAATACAAAGAGAATACAGGGGGAATACAAAGAGAATACTGGGAGAATACAGAGAGAATACAGGGGGAATACAGAGAGAATACAGAGGTAATATAGGGAGAATACAGAGGGAATATAGGGAGAGTACAGAGAGAATACAGAGGGAATATAGGGAGATTACAGAGAGAATACTGAGAGAATATAGGGAGAATACAGAGAGAATACTGGAGAATACAAAGAGAATACAGGGGGAATACAGAGAGAATACTGGGAGAATACAGAGAGAATACAGAGGTAATATAGGGAGAATACAGAGGGAATATAGGGAGACTATAGGGAGAATACAGAGGGAATACAGAGAGAATACTGGGAGAATACAGAGAGAATACAGAGGTAATATAGGGAGAATACAGAGGGAATATAGGGAGAATACAGGGAGATGCAGAGAGAATACAGAGAATACAAAGTGAATATACGGAGAGTACAGAGAGAATACAGAGTGAATATAGAGAGAATGTAGGGAGAATACAGAGAATGCAAAGTGAATATAGGGAGAATACAGGAAGAATACAGAGAGAATACAAGGAGAATACGGGGAGAATACAGAGAGAATACAGAGAGAATACAGTATGAATACATGGAAAATACAGGGAGAATATAGAGAATACAGAGGAAATACAGAAAGAATACAGAGAATATAAGGAGAATACAGAGAATTTAGTGAGAGTACAGGGAGAATACATAGAGAATACAGAGAATACATGGAAAATACAGCGAGAATACAGAGTGAATACAGAGTGAATACAGAGTGAATACAGAGAGAATACAGTGAGAATTCAGGGAGAATACAGGGAGAATACATGGAAATTAAAGGGAGAATACAGAGTGAATACAGGGAGAATACAGAGTGAATACAGGAAGAATACAGAGAGAATATATAGAGAATACATGGAGAACACAGAGTGAATATAGGGAGAACACAGAGAATACAGAGGTAATATAGGGAGAATACAGAGGGAATAGGGATGGAAAATAGGGAGAATACAGAGAGAATGTAGTGAGAGTACAGGGAGAATACATGGAGAATAAAGAGAGAATACAGGGAGAATACAAAGGGAATATATGGAGAATACAGAGGGAATACATGGAGAATACAGAGGGAATACAGGGAGAATACAGAGAGAATACAGAGAGAATACAGGGAGAATACAGGGAGAATACAGAGAGAATATAGGGAGAATACAGGGAGAATTCAGAGAGAATACAGAGAGAATACAGAGTTAATGTAGGGAGAATTCAAAGAGAATACAGAGAATATATGGAGAACACAGAGGTAATATAGGGAAAATACAGAGAGAATACAGAGAATATATGGAGAACACAAAGTTAATATAGGGAGAATACAGAGAGAATACAGAGAATACAAAGTGAATATAGGGAGAATACAAAGAGAATACAGAGTGAATACAGGGAGAATACAGTAAGAATACATGGAAAATACAGGGAGAATACAGAGAGAATATATAGAGAATACAGAGAATACATGGAGAACACAGAGTGAATATAGGGAGAATACAGAGGGAATAAGGACGGAAAATAGGGAGAATACAGAGAGAATGTAGTGAGATTACAGGGAGAATACATGGAGAATACAGAGAGAATACAGGGAGAATACAGGGAAAATGCAGTGAATTCAGGGAGAATACAGAGAGAATACAGGGAAAATACAGTGAATTCAGAGAGAATACAGATAGAATACATAGAAAATACAGGGAGAATACAGTGAGAATACAGAGGGAATATAGGGAGAATACAGGGAGAAAACACAGAGAATACAGGGAGAATACAAAGGGAATATAGGGAGAATACAGAGAATATATGGAGAACAGAGTTACTATAGGGAGAATGCAGAGAGAATACAGAGGTAATATATGGAGAATACAGAGGCAATACAGATGGAATATAGGGAGATTACAGAGAGAATACGGGGGAATATAGGGAGAACACAGAGTGAATATAGGGAGAACACAGAAAATACAGAGGTAATATAGAGAGAATATAGGGAGAATACAGAGAGAATGTAGTGAGAGTACAGGGAGAATACATGGAGAATACAGAGAAAATAAAGGGAGAATACATGGAAAATACAGGGAAAATACAGAGTGAATACAGAGAGAATATAGGGAGAATACAGAGGTAATATAGGGAGAAAACAGAGAATACAGGGAGAATACAGGGAGAAGACAGAGAATACAAAGGGAATATAGGGAGAATACAGGGAGAATACAGAGGGAATACAGAGAATATATGGAGAACACAGAGTTAATATAGGGAGAATACAGAGAGACTACAGAGGTAATAAAGGGAGAATACAGAGGGAATATAGGGAGAATACAGGGAGATGCAGAGAGGATACTGAGTGCATATAGGAAGAATATAGGGAGAATACAGGGAGAATACAGAGAGATTACAGAGAATACAAAGTGAATATAGGGAGAATACAGGGAGAGTACAGAGAGAATACAGAGTGAATATAGAGAGAATATAGGGAGAATACAGAGAATACAAAGTAAATATAGGGAGAATACAGGAAGAATACAGAGAGAATACAAGGAGAATACGGTGAGAATACAGAGAGAATACAGAGAGAATACAGTATGAAGATGTGTGGCCCAGCTGCACTTGGTACACATGTTTCCAGGAAAATGCACAAGAAAGGTAATTGTGAAGCCTGATATTCATTCACATCACACACATTTCCAACACTGCCACCAGAGGGCATCTTAGACTATTTAAGTCAGTGTGATTAGGTAGCAGAAGCCATTCTAGTTTCAGAAGCCAGTCTGAGTACGTTTCCTGTCAGGATCAGTTCCTGTCAGAAGTGTGCAGAGTCTAGTCTTGGAGGGAGAGGAGATAAGACTGAAATCTGACAGAGCTCCTGTAGCTCACCATATACTGAAGTGGAGGCTAGTACGAGTGGGCAAGGGAATCACTCTAGCCTAGTCAGAGTTACATCTGAATCTGAAGCAGTTACCTCAGAGACAGTTGCCGGTGTTCTCTAGAAAGTGGAAAGTGACTCTCGGAGCTACAGCGTGTATACAGTCTGACAGAATGTCCTGTGAGCTGCTCTGGACAGAGTCTGGAAGGAAAGAAGGAAGGGAACTACAGCAGTTCTAACAACGAGGCAACTGAGAACAGGTCAGTGAGCTCGGAAAGAAAGCTGACAACTACACCCACTGCTACCCGTGCTTATGTTAAGGGCAAGAGCAGGGCGACAGGCGAGTGGAGAAAGAAGGAAGAGTGTTTTCGGTGACAGATTACCTTCACTCAAATTGACCGGACACCGGGTCCGAAGCATTGCTAGTACTTCACGGCTAGTGATAGAAAATCCGGAGGCCTTGCTGGACTTCAAGTCACAGAAGGTAGCCCTAAGTGTTGATACGTAACTGGAGTCAGGGAGAACAAGGACTTTGAGCAGGACGCTGCAATAGGAGGACTTCGTTCTTTCCAACATCTGATTATCAGAGACAGAGAAGGCTCTACCACAATGTCGGCCGGGCGTAGTTGCTACATTAAGAGTTAAACTTGACTTCATGCAAGTTAGGACTCACATACACTTCAAGGAGAAAGGAGGCCTTACACCTGCTCAGCAATTCCCTGAATGTGCATTCTCCAACCTGACCAGCTTCCGGGACATACCTACCAACAACATCAGTAAAGGTATGGAAAGAGACTGAATTGTGTGTGACTGACTCTTTATCTACACCTTGCACCACCATAGATTTTGAGGGAACAGTCCCACCTGTGGGGGACTTACCATCCAGCTGCCCCATAACATCCCCTCAGAAGATCTATCTTGCAGCGCTGGTCAAATTGATCAGATACCACAGGTGGCATCACAAACTAATCCTAAAATCCCCTGTAAATAATCCCCCATTGCATGACCGCCCAGGGCCACGGACCAAGCTCTGCTGCCAGTGACATTCCCCATAGACTTCCATGGGCTCGGTGCCGAGTACCCCATAGCCCTGGAACCCCTGTATTTGGTGCGCGTCATCTTTGGCGTCACGAACAGGATCCGAAGCTTACTGGATGTGAGTCCTGTGTGCCTATTGGACTGTTTTGTGTAAAAAGACTGTTTGCTATTTTTGTGATATTTGGCGCCATTTTCCGCCATTTTGCCGCCATATTCGCGCCGTGAGGCGCTGGTGAAGAAGGTGGGCGTGCATTGGTGGGCGTGCACCCCCCTGTGGCGCGAAAGCAATGGGCGCCCTCTCAAAATGCTACTATAATGTGAGAGCCTGCCCCACTGCTAAAGAGATCCGCCTCCTCTTCATCCTCTATGTCATGGAGAAGGTGGATGCGGTGCTGGAAGATGTGGCCCGCCACCGCAAAGAAGTGGAGGAGATGGAGAAAAGCTGGCATACCCTGAAACAGCGGCTGCTGTGGGATGCAACGCTCTCCCCTCCAGAAGCGCAACCGTTACCTGTGCCACCACTGCAAGCGGCTGATGAAGAACCGGAGGCCGGCCCCGAAAGAGCTGATCCCGACTCCACCGATGATCCGGTCGGAGGGACGGAGGCTGAGGAGGCCCTGCTTGTTCTGGAATGCCAGCCAGGCCTGGAGGCCGCAGCGGAATGCAGTTCCCCGGTAGGGACACCGGAGGGGATCCAGCCGCAAGTGATGGAGAATGAGTGGCGACGCCGGGAGCAGGAGCAGCGGCAGCAGCAGCAGGTTAGTGCGTCCCCAACTGAGCCACTGCGCGCACCTGCATCGTGCCCTGCCTCGTATACTGCCCCTTACTCTGCATCGTATACTGCGCCTTATTCTGCATCGCAAAAGCCTGATGCGACCTCAACTGCGCCACTGCGCACACCTGCATCCTACCCAGCAGTGCATCAGGATTGTGCGTCCTATTCTGCAACGCAACCGGATGGTGCGTCCTCAGCTAGATCACAGCACAAGCCTGCATCTTCAATGGAAGATTTGTACCTGCATGAGGCACCCGTGGGGTCCCAAGAAGATCGCTCAATTGCGACAAGGACTGTAGCCACGCAAACGCAGATCGCAGGCCATGACCTTTTGGTAATGAACTCCAGAGGACATTGTACACTTCTAGCCCCAGGAGTGGAAGACGTCCTTAATGTCTGCAAGGAAGAAGAAAACCAGTAGGACCCAGACAGGGTTTACTGCCACTGTATAAAGTTGAAGAAGTTGAAGAAGTTGCACTTTATTAATATTGTGAAGGATGTTTGATAATGTTATTTGCCAAATGTGATGATGTTTACATAGTATGCATAGAATACCCCAGTTGGGTAATGTGGAATATTTAAAAGGAGTTAATTAGAAATATGATTTTACTTGAAAAGTTCATGTGCAAGGACTGCGTGGCTGTGGACTGTGCCAGCCCAAAAACTTTCATTGTAAATAGTTCGCACTTCGGTGCCCCATCTTGGTTTTACATAAAGCCATATTTAACTACCTCTGAAGAAAAACCCGTATGGTGTGGCCTTGAGTGAGGTCTGCAGCAATGAAGTCCTGCAGCCCACCCAGGACCCACGTGGGAGGTTTTTGGTGCGGGTCCTCCACAAGAATCTTGTCTTATATATATTTATGTGGAAAATGTTTTGATATTTTTCTACTTGTCTAGTGTACAAATTGTAACGTTCAAGAGTCCTTACCTCCCACAAGGGATGAGTTATATGTTAATGTTATCAAATGCAAAAATGTTTTTCTTTTCTATTTCAGCCCGGGAGTGCTGAGCTTAACTAGGGGGGGATGTGTGGCCCAGCTGCGCTTGGTACACATGTTTCCAGGAAAATGCACAATAAAGGTAATTGTGAAGCCTGATATTCATTCACATCACACACATTTCCAACACTGCCACCAGAGGGCATCTTAGACTATTTAAGTCAGTGTGATTAGGTAGCAGAAGCCATTCTAGTTTCAGAAGCCAGTCTGAGTACGTTTCCTGTCAGGATCAGTTCCTGTCAGAAGTGTGCAGAGTCTAGTCTTGGAGGGAGAGGAGATAAGACTGAAATCTGACAGAGCTCCTGTAGCTCACCATATACTGAAGTGGAGGCTAGTACGAGTGGGCAAGGGAATCACTCTAGCCTAGTCAGAGTTACATCTGAATCTGAAGCAGTTACCTCAGAGACAGTTTCCGGTGTTCTCTAGAAAGTGGAAAGTGACTCTCGGAGCTACAGCGTGTATACAGTCTGACAGAATGTCCTGTGAGCTGCTCTGGACAGAGTCTGGAAGGAAAGAAGGAAGGGAACTACAGCAGTTATAACAACGAGGCAACTGAGAACAGGTCAGTGAGCTCGGAAAGAAAGCTGACAACTACACCCACTGCTACCCGTGCTTATGTTAAGGGCAAGAGCAGGGCGACAGGCGAGTGGAGAAAGAAGGAAGAGTGTTTTCGGTGACAGATCACCTTCACTTAAATTGACCGGACACCGGGTCCGAAGCATTGCTAGTACTTCACGGCTAGTGATAGAAAATCTGGAGGCCTTGCTGGACTTCAAGTCACAGAAGGTAGCCCTAAGTGTTGATACGTAACTGGAGTCAGGGAGAACAAGGACTTTGAGCAGGACGCTGCAATAGGAGGACTTCGTTCTTTCCAACATCTGATTATCAGAGACAGAGAAGGCTCTACCACAATGTCGGCCGGGCGTAGTTGCTACATTAAGAGTTAAACTTGACTTCATGCAAGTTAGGACTCACATACACTTCAAGGAGAAAGGAGGCCTTACACCTGCTCAGCAATTCCCTGAATGTGCATTCTACAACCTGACCAGCTTCCCGGGACATACCTACCAACAACATCAGTAAAGGTATGGAAAGAGACTGAATTGTGTGTGACTGACTCTTTATCTACACCTTGCACCACCATAGACTTTGAGGGAACAGTCCCACCTGTGGGGACTTACCATCCAGCTGCCCCATAACATCCCCTCAGAAGATCTATCTTGCAGCGCTGGTCAAATTGATCAGATACCACAGGTGGCGTCACGAACTAATCCTAAAATCCCCTGTAAATAATCCCCCATTGCATGACCGCCCAGGGCCACGGACCGAGCTCTGCTGCCAGTGACATTCCCCATAGACTTCCATGTGCTCGGTGCCGAGTACCCCATGGCCCTGGAACCCCTGTATTTGGTGCGCGTCATCTTCATGGAAAATACAGGGAGAATATAGAGAATACAGAGGAAATACAGAAAGAATACAGAGAGAATATAAGGAGAATACAGAGAATTTAGTGAGAGTACAGGGAGAATACATAGAGAATATAGGGAAAATACAGGGAGAATACATGGAAAATGCAGGGAGAATACATGGAAAATACAGCGAGAATACATGGAAAATACAGCGAGAATACAGAGTCAATACAGAGAGAATACAGGGAGAATACAGGGAGAATACAGGGAAATTACAGGGAGAATACAGAGTGAATAAAGGGAGAATACAGAGTGAATACAGGGAGAATACAGAGAGAATACAGAGGGAATACAGAGGGAATACAGAGAGAATACAGAGAGAAAACAGGGAGAATATTAGTTTCCTTTGGGGAAAACAGCAACATGAGCTCTGTTACTGGCCTGAGGAACAGTTTGCGCTCCACAAGCTTACACACTCTGACTTCTACCTTGGCTTCTTGAAAACGGCCACCTACTCTCAGCAGCCCGTCTAGGTCAACAATCAGTCAGATCAAGCTTCTTCAGCACACTGTCTCTAGGAACGGGTTGTCCCTTGTTGAGGTTGTCTATTTCTCTGGTGTAGGTTTCCTTTTGTACAACACAAAGTATTGTTACCTTGGATCTTCCAAGTTGAGAGCGGTAAACGCATGCTTGCAGTGATGCCAACCTTTGGAAGGTCTCTGGCTTGAAGGTAGTGCTGATTTGCAGCACGGGCCACATGAAGTACAGAAGCGATGTCTCGATCAAGTGACTTCCAGGTTGAGAACCTGCTGAACCGATGAGATTCGAAGTGATGACTTGAAACCACTGTATGAAGAGCTGACACATGAGGACGGAATTCTTTGTCAGCATCTGGATCCACTAGTTCAAACGTATTAGGCTTGATGATGCTGGGTGTCGAATGGTACAAGGGGGCATGGCCTGTGAACCATGTAGTGTCCTTAAGATGACTTGGTGCAACGGATCTAGTTGCATGGTCTGCAGGATTGTGGTGTGTAGACTTGTAATGCCACCGACTAGGGCAAGTGGATCTCCTGAGCCTCAGCACTCAATTGCTAAAGTACACATAGAAACGTCGCATTTTATTGCAGATGTATCCCAGTAGCACCTTGCTATCGGTGTAGAACTCTGCATCTTTGGTCTCCAGATTCATTGCTTCTGAGATAAGCTCACCCAATTCCACTGCGAGTATAGCAGAACAGTTCCAATCTGGGTATTGTGTGTTCGTGAAGTGGTGCCAGTTTAGTCCGGCTTATCACAAACCCTATGTGGCTCTGTTCATTTACATCTATGGTTTTGAGATACGCTACTGCTGCCATTACCTTGTATCACAGAAGATACAAAGTCTATGTTTTTTTACTTCTGTGGATGGTACAGGAGACACTTCCTCCACTCTGCCCACAGGTCAGCATTCTCTGCCGGAAGAGGATCGTCCCAATCAGACGTGTCTTGGTGAAGTCTCTAAGCATCATTTTCCCTTGGGCAGTAACTGGAGCTACGAATCCCAGGGGGTCGTAATGTCACGCTGTCTAATGATATGTATACAATGTCAGTAAACTATTAATACAGGAACAACACTCTATACAACAACTAGTATAGCAACATCAGCGTGTAAGTATAGAATAGATTTACCTGACACGATATCTGCTGAACTCAGGGTTAATCTTGAGGACTTGATGAGCTGAAACAGGAAAGAGGTGGACCGGGATCTAACCTGACCCTAAACTGGGGTCCTAACTAATCCCTCACCTTGGAGGTACTGATAATGGTTCAGAGGTCCAAGTCTCCAACCTAACCCTGTCTCCTATCAGACCCTGAACCCTGTAATCAGTCCTAAGAAGGATCCTGACTACCACCAAAGGGATATGGGCTGATCTCTGCTAAATACACAGATTAGACATATAAGACAGACAGGATAACACTCGCTTGCATACACACTCAAACACCAAAGGAACATAAATGGTCTGGGAAATAAACTCTAACCAAGTTGAGCTTAGAACAACTAAGGAGCTCACAACTAAAGTCTATACAGATTCATTCCTATCTGTGGTCTGCATGAAGGTTTCACTGGCAACTCCCCAAGCAGACAACCAGGAATTTAAAGGAAACCAATCAACAAATAATCAATTGCAGCCGGGAGAAACTGCACCCAGTCCCAGCACCGAGCACAGACAGAATTAACTCCCTAGCTGCCAAACACAAAGAAACAGCAGCTCAGCTGTGAGAAGTCAAAATGTGCAACCGCGACGATCTTCGTGGCAATGCACACATGACAGTACCCCCCCTTCTACGAGGGGCCTCCGGACCCTCAGGGCCAGGCCTGCCCGGGTGAGTTCTGTGGAAGGTCCGAACCAAACGATCTGCGTTAACATCAGACGCAGGGACCCACGTCCTCTCCTCTGGACCATACCCCTTCCAATGCACCAAGTACTGAAGGGACCGGCGATTCAGACGTGAGTCAATGATCTTTGATACTTGAAATTCCAAGTTACCATTGACCAACACAGGAGGAGTAGGTAGAGGTGACGGTATGACTGGTGCCACATACCTTTTAAGTAATGACTTGTGGAACACATTATGAATTTTAAACGTAGGAGGGAGGTCCAGACGAAATGCCACAGGATTAATTATGGAACTGATCCTGTACGGCCCGATGAATCTGGGACCTAGTTTCCAGGAGGGCACTTTAAGTTTTATATTCCTGGTAGACAACCATACCAGATCGTTCACATTCAGATCTGGACCAGAAACTCTCCTCCTATCAGCCATACGTTTGTAACGGTTCCCCATCGCACTCAGATTATTCAATACACTCTCCACACAGAAGCAAGTGACGACGAGAAACGCTCCTCCTCAGGAACCCCAGAAGGGCCCCCCCCATTGAAAGTACAAAACTGGGGATGGAAACCATATGCCCCAAAAAACGGGGACTTACCAGTGGACTCGCTCCGCCTGTTGTTAAGAGCGAACTCTGCCAGAGGCAAGAAAGAAGACCAGTCCTCTTGGTTCTCTGAGACAAAACACCGGAGATATGTCTCTAAGCTCTGATTCAGACGCTCTGTCTGACCATTGGTCTGCGGATGAAAAGCCGAGGAAAATGACAATTGCATCCCCCGACGTAAACAAAATGCCCTCCAAAATTTGGACACAAACTGAGACCCCCTATCTGACACCACCTCAGAAGGCAACCCATGAAGTCTAACGATCTCCCTAATGAACACCTGCGCCAGAGTTTTAGCATTAGGGAGTGCAGGAAGAGCAACGAAATGTGCCATCTTACTGAACCTGTCAACAACCACCAGTATGACAGTATTCCCTGACGACGGAGGAAGGTCCGTAATGAAGTCCATAGATCAATGAGTCCATGGACGCTCCGGAAGTTTCAAGGGTAAAAGGGTCCCAGACAGACGGGTATGAGGGGTTTTAGAGCGAGCACACACCCCACATGACGCGACAAAAGTTATAACATCTTTATTAGCATTAGGCCACCAAAACCGGCGAGAAAGGAGATCTAAAGTAGCCTTACTCCCTGGATGTCCTGCTAGAGCAGAATTATGATGTGCCTCAATAACCTTTTGTCTCAACAGATTTGGGACAAACAGTCTCCCTGGAGGTCCTGCAGGGGCGTCCCCCTGAGCCTCTAACACCTCCTCCTCAAGCTCAGAAAATACAGCCGACACTACCACCCCCTCCTGAAGGATAGGACTCGGGTCATCCGTTTTCCCGGCCCCTGGGAAACTGCGAGACAAGGCATCAGCCTTTACATTCTTAGACCCCGGGCGATAAGTGACGACAAAATTAAACCTGGTAAAAAACAACGACCATCGAGCTTGTCTGGAATTCAGACGCTTAGCGGATTCCAAATACAACAGGTTCTTGTGATCAGTAATAACGGTAACCGGGTGGACTGCCCCCTCCAAAAAGTGACGCCATTCTTCAAAAGCTAACTTAATGGCCAAAAGTTCCCTATTGCCGACATCATAATTCCTTTCGGCGGACGACAACTTCCTAGAAAAGAAAGCGCACGGATGCCATTTACCAGGGGATGGACCCTGGGACAATATAGCACCCACCCCTACGTCAGACGCATCCACCTCCACAATGAACGGCTGAGATGCATCTGGTTGGATGAGAACGGGTGCCGAAGCAAAACATTTCTTCAAAGAGGTAAAGGCTTGGCAAGCTTTGTCCGACCATTTAGAAAAATCCGTCCCTTTTCTTGTCATGTCAGTGAGAGGTTTTGACGACAGATGAGAAATTACAAATAAATTTCCGGTAGTAGTTAGCAAACCCCAAAAAACGCTGCAGAGCCTTAAGATCCCCTGGCTGATCCCATTCAAGCACTGCTCTCACCTTTTCAGGGTCCATACGGAAACCGGAGGCTGACACCAAAAAACCCAAAAACTGAAGTTCCTGTACGGCAAATACACACTTCTCCAGTTTGGCGTATAGTTTATTGTCTCGCAAGATCTGCAACACCTGTCTCACATGCTCCTGATGAGACACAAGATCTGGCGAGTAAATTAAAATGTCGTCCAAATATACAACCACAAACAGCCCCACAAGGTGACGAAAAATGTCATTAACAAAATGTTGGAATACTGCTGGTGCAGTAGTCAGACCAAAAGGCATGACTAGGTTCTCATAATGTCCCTCCAGCGTGTTAAACGCCGTTTTCCACTCATCCACCTCTTTTATCCTAATCAGATTATACGCCCCCCTGAGATCCAATTTAGAAAACCATTTGGCGCCAACAATTTGATTGAAGAGATCAGGAATAAGAGGGAGTGGATACGGATCTCGAACAGTAATCCGATTAAGTTCGCGGAAATCCAAGCAAGGGCGTAGGCCTCCATCTTTCTTCTTCACAAAGAAGAACCCCGCGGCTACTGGGGAAGATGAAGGTCCAATATGCCCTTTGGCCAGACTTTCAGAAATATAATCTTTCATAGCCTGCCTCTCAGGACCAGAAAGATTATACAACCTAGCTTTAGGCAACTTAGCATCAGGAAGGAGATTAATAGAGCAGTCATACACGCGATGAGGAGGCAACTCCTGACACCCCTCCTCAGAGAAAACATCCCCAAAATCCTCCAAAAAAGGAGGCAATGTACTAGGCACGACCGCACTGATGACTGTGTTCATGCAGTTGCTTTTGCAAAACTCACCCCATTGGCTTATTTCTCTGGACTGCCAATTAATCACAGGGTTATGTTTAACCAACCAAGGAAGTCCCAACACAATGGGAGTAGGTAGACCCTCCAACACATAACAAGATAATTGTTCCCTATGTATTACCCCTACCCGAAGGTCAATGTTATGAACCTCATGAACAAAGCTACCTTGGCCGAGAGGCCTGGCGTCAATGGAGAATATAGGGATCGGTTTGACCAATACATTCAGATGCATACCTTGAGCCTGAGCAAACTGAGCGTCAACCAGATTAGCCCCGGAACCACTATCAAGAAGAACAGACAATCTCTCCACTCTCGTACCAACTACCACCTCCACTGGTACAAGGAACTGAGAAGAACTGGCGGATGAAATACATACTCCCAGGTTGTCGTCCACCACACAACCTGGGATTAACAGTTTTCCGGCGACTTTTGGCTCAACAAGGCACGGGATGGACATTCTCCAACAAAATGTCCCTCTTTCCCGCAGAAAAAACATCTTCTAGTCCTGCGGCGTACCGCCAATCCCCTCCTACGAAATGATGTCCCTCCCAACTGCATAGGCTCATCCGAACAGACAAGGGGAACCTCAACATAAGGGACTTTAGTGGTAGGTGGAGAAACAACAGGGAGTGGGGTTACCTCACCCCTCTCCCGAAGCCGTCTATCAGTACGGATAGCTAAGGCCATAGCAGCCTCCAGAGAAGGAGGAGACTCATACTGAGCCAAAACGTCTTTTAATTTATCAGAAAGCCCATGACAAAACTGGCTCCTAAGAGCTGGGTCATTCCACTGAGTATTTGTGGCCCATCTACGAAACTCGGAAGCAAATTCCTCTGCCGGACGATCTCCCTGCTGTATCTTACGTAATTTTGTCTCAGCAAGAGAGACCCGATCTGGGTCATCATATACCAATCCCAGGGCAGTAAAAAATTGATCTACAGACAGTAGAGCCGGGGATCCCGGAGGAAGGGAAAATGCCCAGGATTGAGGGTCCCCTTGCAGAAGTGAGATAACAATTCCCACTCTCTGCTCCTCACTCCCTGATGATCGAGGCCGAAGCCGAAAATACAATTTACATGCCTCCCGGAAGGTGAAAAATTTGTCTCGCCCACCAGTGAACCTGTCCGGGAGAGCTACTTTAGGTTCAACTCTGGTTTGCTCCAGGGGAGACAAAACTTTGGACTTAATGTCCGTCAGCTCCATGGATAATCCCTGCAACTGCAGAGCCAGCTGGGCTACTGGATCCATGGTAACTGGAGATAATTTTTATGGCCAGTGAAAATGTCACGCTGTCTAATGATATGTATACAATGTCAGTAAACTATTAATACAGGAACAACACTCTATACAACAACTAGTATAGCAACATCAGCATGTAAGTATAGAATAGATTTACCTGACACGATATCTGCTGAACTCAGGGTTAATCTTGAGGACTTGATGAGCTGAAACAGGAAAGAGGTGGACCGGGATCTAACCTGACCCTAAACTGGGGTCCTAACTAATCCCTCACCTTGGAGGTACTGATAATGGTTCAGAGGTCCAAGTCTCCAACCTAACCCTGTCTCCTATCAGACCCTGAACCCTGTAATCAGTCCTAAGAAGGATACTGACTACCACCAAAGGGATATGGGCTGATCTCAGCTAAATACACAGATTAGACATATAAGACAGACAGGATAACACTCGCTTGCATACACACTCAAACACCAAAGGAACATAAATGGTCTGGGAAATAAACTCTAACCAAGTTGAGCTTAGAACAACTAAGGAGCTCACAACTAAAGTCTATACAGATTCATTCCTATCTGTGGTCTGCATGAAGGTTTCACTGGCAACTCCCCAAGCAGACAACCAGGAATTTAAAGGAAACCAATCAACAAATAATCAATTGCAGCCGGGAGAAACTGCACCCAGTCCCAGCACCGAGCACAGACAGAATTAACTCCCTAGCTGCCAAACACAAAGAAACAGCAGCTCAGCTGTGAGAAGTCAAAATGTGCAACCACGACGATCTTCGTGGCAATGCACACATGACACGTATAGACTATTCACGAAAGAAAGAACTCCTCTGCGCGTGAAGGGTTTCTCATCTTTGCTGATCTGAAAGGTGAAAGCATCAGTCTTCAGATCCCAAAGCAATCCAAGGCTCCGCTGCATGGGAAGGGAGTTGATGCTTAGGTCTAGGTCCTTTAGATCGCTGGAATAGTCTTGAGAGGGAAAGGCTTCCATCAACTCTCGACTGTTGGAGGAAATCTTGTGTAACCTTAGGTTAGACTGAGCGAGAATTTCTTGAGCCCTTTTTAGTAGACTGATTGCAGCCTCATTTGTCGGTGTGGACTTCAAACAGTCGTCTACGTAGAAGTCCTTTTCTACGAAGGATCTGGCGTCTGACTCGTACTCTTCTTCGCCCTCTTTTGAGGAATGTCGGAGGCCGTAGATAGCGACTGCCGGGGAAGAACTGTTCCTGAAGATGTGTACCCTCATCCTCATTCTACGATGGCTTTGTCCGGGTCATTGTCGCGGTACAGATGTACCTCAAGAAGTTTCTGTGTTCCTCTTTGACAAGAAAACAGTGAAACTTCTATTGTATGTCAGCCATAAATGCCACCGAATCTTTGCGGAAACAGAGTAGTACTTCCAGAACTCTGTTGTTAAGGTCTGGGCCCGACAGTAGGACATCATTCAATGAGACTTCTTCGCATTTGGCACTTGAGTCGAATACCACTCTTATTTGACCTGGCTTCTTAGGATGGTACGCTCCGAAGATGGGCAAGTACCAACACTCCTCTGCGTGGCGAAGTGCAGGTGCAATCTCTGCATGGTTGTTCTGGAATATCTTCCCCACAAAGGTGAACAAATGTTCCTTCGTCTCAGGTGACTTCTGAAGCTTGTGTCTGAGGGAGATGAATCGGTTGTAGACCAGTTCCCTGTGGTTGGGTAGGCGTCTTCTCTGAGGTCAAAATAGTAAAGGTGCGACCCAACTGTTTGACTTGTCCTTGACGATTTGTCTATCCATGATGTCCGAGAACATCCTGTCTTCTATAGACTGCTACCTTGTTGTCTTCCTTTGTCCTGTGGAAAACTGTACATCCTATGTAGTCTTATTCATCTTTACAGGCATCTTCGTATTTAGGAATTAAGGGCAAGGAAGGGGAGTGCTGCTCGGTAATTCCTTTACCAGAAAGAATACAGAGGGAATATAGAGAGAATATAGGGAGATTACAGAGAGAATACAGGGAGACTATAGGGAGAATACAGAGAATACATGGAAAATATAGGAGAATACAGAACGAATAGAGGGAGAATACAGAGAGACTGCAGGGAGAATAAAGTGAGAATACAGAGAGAATACATGGAAAATATAGGGAGAATACAAAGAGAATACAGGGAGAATATAGAGAGAATACAGAAAGAATACAGAGAGAATATAGGTAGAATACAGAGAGAAAGCAGGGGGAATACAGAGAGCATGCAGAAAGAATACAGGGTGAATACAGCAAGAATACAGAAAGAATGCAAGGAGAAAACAGAAAAAATACGAGAATACAGAGAGAATACAGAAAGCATACAGTGAGAATACAGGGAGAATACAGAGAGAATACAGAGAGAATACAAGGAGAATACAGAAAGAATACAGAAATAATAATAGGGGGAGAATGCAGAAAGAATAGAGGGAGAATGCAGAAAGAATACAGGGAGAACACAGAAAGAATACAAGGAGAATACAGAGAGAATACAGGGAGAATATAGGAATAATACCGAGAGAACACAGAGGGAATACAGGGAGAATACAGAGAGCATGCAGAAAGAATACAGAGGGAATGCAGAAAGAATACAGGGAAAATACAGATGGAATACAGGGAGAATACAGGGAAAATACCGAGAGCATGCAGAAAGAATACAGAGGGAATACAGGGAGAATACAAAGAGAATACAGAGTGAATATAGGGAGAATACAGAGGGAATATAGAGAGAATATAGGGAGAATACAAAGAGAATACAGAGGGAATACAGGGAGAACACAGAGAATACAGGAAGACTATAGGGAGAATACAGAGAAAACATTGAGAATACAGGGAAAATACAGAGAAAATACATGGAGAAAACAGACAATACATGGAGAATACAGAGGGCATATAGGGATAATACAGAAAGAATACATGGAGAATACAGAGTGAATATAGGGAGACTACAGAGAGAAAACAGAGGCAATATAGGGAGAATACAGAGGGAATACAGACGGAAAATAGAGAGATTACAGAGAGAATTCAGAGAATACAGGGAGAATACAGGGAGAATGCAGAGGAATACAAGGAGAATACATGGAGAATACAAAGGGAATACAGAGAGAATACAGAGAAAATATGGAGAACACAGAGTTAATATAGGGAGAATACAGAGGGAATATAGGGAGAATACAGGGAGATGCAGAGAGAATACAGAGTGCACATAGGGAGAATATAGGGAGAATACAGAGAATACAAAGTGAATATACGGAAAATACGGGGAGAATACAGAGAGAATACAGAGAGAATACATGGAAAATACAGGGAGAATATAGAGAATACAGAGGAAATACAGAAAGAATACAGAGAGATAAGGAGAATACAGAGAATTTAGTGAGAGTACAGGGAGAATACAGGGAGAATACATGGAAAATACAGCGAGAATACATGGAAAATACAGAGAGAATACAGAGTCAATACAGAGTGAATACAGAGTGAATACAGGGAGAATACAGAGAGAATATAAAGAGAATACAGAGAATACATGGAGAACACAGAGTGAATATAGGGAGAACACAGAATACAGAGGTAATACAGGGAGAATACAGAGGGAATAAGGACAGAAAATAGGGAGAATACAGAGAGAATGTAGTGAGAGTACAGGGAGAATACAGAGAGAATACAGGAAAAATACAGGGAAATACAGGGAATTCAGAGAGAATACAGAGAGAATACAGAGAGAATACAGAGGGAATATAGGGAGAATACAGGGAGAATACACAGAGAATACAGGGAGAATACTAAGGGAATATAGGGAGAATACAGAGAATATATGGAGAACACAGAGTTACTATAGAGAGAATACAGAGAGAATATAGAGGTAATATAGGGAGAATACAGAGGCAATACAGATGGAATATAGGGAGATTACAGAGAGAATACGGGGGAATATATGGAGAACACAGAGTGAATATAGGGAGAACACAGAGAAAATACAGAGGTAATATAGGAAGAATACAGAGAGAATATAGTGAGAGTACAGGGAGAATCCATGGAGAATACAGAGAAAATAAAGGGAGAATACATGGAAAAAACAGGGAAAATGCAGAGTGAATACAGAGAGAATACAGGGAGAATACAGAGGGAATACATGGAGAATACAGAGAGAATACAGAGAGAATACAAAGGGAATATAGGGAGATTACATGGAGAATACAGAGAGAATACAGAGAATATATGGAGAACACAGAGTTAATATAGGGAGAATACAGAGAGAATACAGAGGTAATATAGGGAGAATACAGAGGGAATATAGGGACAATACAGGGAGATGCAGAGAGAATACAGAGTGCATATAGGGAGAATATAAAGAGAATATAGGGAGAATACAGAGAATACAAAGTGAATATGGGGAGAATACAGGAAGAATAAAGAGAATACAAGGAGAATACGGGGAGAATACAGAGAGAATACAGTATGAATACATGGAGAATACAGAGAGAATACAGTATGAATACATGGAAAATACAGGGAGAATATAGAGAATACAGAGGAAATACAGAAAGAATACAGAGAAAATATAAGGAGAATACAGAGAATTTAGTGAGAGTACAGGGAGAATAAATAGAGAATATAGGGAGACTACAGGGAGAAATTGAGAATACATGGAAAATGCAGGGAGAATACATGGAAAATACAGCGAGAATACATGGAAAATACAGGGAGAAAACAGAGTCAATACAGAGTGAATACAGAGAGAATACAGAGAGAATACAGAGAGAATACAGGGAGAATAGAGAGGGAATAGAGAGGGAATACAGAGGGAATACAGAGAGAAAACAGGGAGAATATTAATTTCCTTTGGGGAAAACAGCAACATGTGCTCTGTTACTGGCCTGAGGAACAGTTTGCGCTCCACAAGCTTACACACTCTGACTTCTACCTTGGCTTCTTGAAAACGGCCACCTACTCTCAGCAGCACGTCTTGGTCGACAATCAGATCGAGCTTCTTCAGCACACTGTCTCTAGGAACGGGTTGTCCCTTGTTGAGGTTGTCCATTTCTCTGGTGTAGGTTTCCTTTTGTACAACACGAAGTATTGTTACCTTGGATCTTCCAAGTTGAGAGCGGTAAACGCATGCTTGCAGTGATGCCAACCTTTGCAAGGTCTCTGGCTTGAAGGTAGTGCTGATTTGTAGCACGGGCCACATGAAGTACACAAGCGATGTCTTGAACAAGTGACTTCCAGGTTGAGAACCTGCTGAACCGATGAGATTCGAAGTGATGACTTGAAACCACTGTATGAAGAGCTGACATACGAGGACGGAATTCTTTGTCAGCATCTGGATCCACTAGTTCAAACATATTAGGCTTGATGATGTTGGGTGTCGAATGGTACAAGGGGGCATGGCCTGTGAACCATGTAGTGTCCTTAAGATGACTTGGTGTAACGGATCTAGTTGCATGGTCTGCAGGATTGTGGTGTGTAACACGTAATGCCACTGACTAGGGCAAGTGGATCTAATGTGCCTCAGCACCCAATTGCTAAAGTAGACGTAGAAACGTCGCATTTTATTGCAGATGTATCCCAGTAGCACCTTGCTATCTGTGTAGAACTCTGCATCTTTGGTCTCCAGATTCATCGCTTCTGAGATAAGCTCGCCCAATTCCACTGCGAGGACAGCAGCACAGAGTTCCAATCTGGGTATTGTGTATTCGTGAAGTGGCGCCAGTTTAGTCCGGCTCATCACAAACCCTATGTGGCTCTGTTCATTTACATCTATGGTTTTGAGATACGCTACTGCTGCCATTACCTTGTATCACAGAAGATACAAAGTCTATGTTTTTTACTTCTGTGGATGGTACAGGTGACACTTCCTCCACTCTGCCTACAGGTCAGCATTCTCTGCCTGAAGAGGATCGTCCCAATCAGACGTGTCTTGGTGAAGTCTCTAAGCATCATTTTCCCTTGGGCAGTAACTGGAGCTACGAATCCCAGGGGGTCGTATAGACTATTCACGAAAGAAAGAACTCCTCTGCGCGTGAAGGGTTTCTCATCTTTGCTGATCTGAAAGGTGAAAGCATCAGTCTTCAGATCCCAAAGCAATCCAAGGCTCCGCTGCATGGGAAGGGAGTTGATGCTTAGGTCTAGGTCCTTTAGATCGCTGGAATAGTCTTGAGAGGGAAAGGCTTCCATCAACTCTCGACTGTTGGAGGAAATCTTGTGTAACCTTAGGTTAGACTGAGCGAGGATTTCTTGAGCCCTTTTTAGTAGACTGATTGCAGCCTCATTTGTCGGTGTGGACTTCAAACAGTCGTCTACGTAGAAGTCCTTTTCTACGAAGGATCTGACGTCTGACTCGTACTCTTCTTCGCCCTCTTTTGAGGAATGTCGGAGGCCGTAGATAGCGACTGCCGGGGAAGAACTGTTCCCGAAGATGTGTACCCTCATCCTCATTCTATGATGGCTTTGTCCGGGTCGTTGTCGCGGTACCAGATGTACCTCAAGAAGTTTCTGTGTTCCTCTTTGACAAGAAAACAGTGAAACTTCTATTGTATGTCAGCCATAAATGCCACCGAATCTTTGCGGAAACAGAGTAGTACTTCCAGAACTCTGTTGCTAAGGTCTGGGCCTGACAGTAGGACATCATTCAATGAGACTTCTTCGCATTTGGCACTTGAGTCGAATACCACTCTTATTTGACCTGGCTTCTTAGGATGGTACGCTCCGAAGATGGGCAAGTACCAACACTCCTCTGCGTGGCGAAGTGCAGGTGCAATCTCTGCATGGTTGTTCTGGAATATCTTCCCCACAAAGGTGAAGAAATGTTCCTTCGTCTCAGGTGACTTCTGAAGCTTGTGTCTGAGGGAGATGAATCGGTTGTAGACCAGTTCCCTGTGGTTGGGTAGGCGTCTTCTCTGAGGTAAAAATGGTAAAGGTGCGACCCAACTGTTTGACTTGTCCTTGACGATTTGTCTATCCATGATGTCCGAGAACATCCTGTCTTCTATAGACTGCTACCTTGTTGTCTTCCTTTGTCCTGTGGAAAACTGTACATCCTATGTAGTCTTATTCATCTTTACAGGCGTCTTCGTATTTAGGAATTAAGGGCAAGGAAGGGGAGTGCTGCTCGGTAATTCCTTTACCAGAAAGAATACAGAGGGAATATAGAGAGAATATAGGGAGATTACAGAGAGAATACAGGGAGACTATAGGGAGAATACAGAGAATACATGGAAAATATAGGGAGAATACAGAACGAATAGAGGGAGAATACAGAGAGACTGCAGGGAGAATAAAGTGAGAATACAGAGAGAATACATGGAAAATATAGGGAGAATACAAAGAGAATACAGGGAGAATATAGAGAGAATACAGAAAGAATACAGAGAGAATATAGGTAGAATACAGAGAGAAAGCAGGGAGAATACAGAGAGCATGCAGAAAGAATACAGGGGGAATACAGCAAGAATACAGAAAGAATGCAAGGAGAAAACAGAAAAAATACGAGAATACAGAAAGCATACAGTGAGAATACAGGGAGAATACAGAGAGAATACAGAGAGAATACAGAGAGAATACAGAGAGAATACAGAAAGAATACAGAAATAATAATAGGGGGAGAATGCAGAAAGAATAGAGGGAGAATGCAGAAAGAATACAGGGAGAATACAGGGAGAACACAGAAAGAATACAAGGAGAATACAGAGAGAATACAGGGAGAATATAGGAATAATACCGAGAGAACACAGAGGGAATACAGGGAGAATACAGAGAGCATGCAGAAAGAATACAGAGGGAATGCAGAAAGAATACAGGGAAAATACAGATGGAATACAGGGAGAATACAAGGAAAATACCGAGAGCATGCAGAAAGAATACAGAGGGAATACAGGGAGAATATAAAGAGAATACAGAGTGAATATAGGAGAATACAGAGGGAATATAGAGAGAATATAGGGAGAATACAAAGAGAATACAGAGGGAATACAGAGGGAATACAGGGAGAACACAGAGAATACAGGAAGACTATAGGGAGAATACAGAGAAAACATTGAGAATACAGGGAAAATACAGAGAAAATACATGGAGAAAACAGACAATACATGGAGAATACAGAGGGCATATAGGGATAATACAGAAAGAATACATGGAGAATACAGAGTGAATATAGGGAGACTACAGAGAGAAAACAGAGGCAATATAGGGAGAATACAAAGGGAATACAGACGGAAAATAGAGAGAATTCAGAGAATACAGGGAGAATACAGGGAGAATGCAGAGGGAATACAAGGAGAATAGATGGAGAATACAAAGGGAATACAGAGAGAATACAGAGAAAATATGGAGAACACAGAGTTAATATAGGGAGAATACAGAGGGAATATAGGGAGAATACAGGGAGATGCAGAGAGAATACAGAGTGCACATAGGGAGAATATAGGGAGAATACAAAGTGAATATACGGAGAATACAGGGAGAATACAGAGGAGAATACAGAGAGAATACAAGGAGAATACGGGGAGAATACAGAGAGAATACAGAGAGAATACAGAGAGAATATAGTATGAATACATGGAAAATACAGGGAGAATGCAGAGGGAATACAAGGAGAATACATGGAGAATACAAAGGGAATATAGTGAGAATACAGAGAAAATATGGAGAACACAGAGTTAATATAGGGAGAATACAGAGGGAATATAGGGAGAATACAGGGAGATGCAGAGAGAATACAGGGTGAATACAGGGTGAATACAGCAAGAATGCAAGGAGAAAACAGAAAAAATACGAGAATACAGAAAGCATACAGTGAGAATACAGGGAGAATACAGAGAGAATACAGAGAGAATATAGGGAGAATACAGAAAGAATACAGAAATAATAATAGGGGGAGAATGCAGAAAGAATACAGGGAGAATGCAGAAAGAATACAGGGAGAATACAGGGAGAACACAGAAAGAAAAGAGGGAGAATACAGAGAGAATACAGGGAGAATATAGGAATAATACCGAGAGAACACAGAGGGAATACAGGGAATACAGAGAGCATGCAGAAAGAATACAGAGGGAATACAGAAAGAATACAGGGAAAATACAGATGGAATACAGGGAGAATACAGGGAAAATACCGAGAGCATGCAGAAAGAATACAGAGGGAATACAGGGAGAATACAAAGAGAATACAGAGTGAATATAGGGAGAATACAGAGGGAATATAGAGAGAATATAGGGAGAATACAAAGAGAATACAGAGGGAATACAGGGAGAACACAGAGAATACAGGAAGACTATAGGGAGAATACAGAGAAAACATTGAGAATACAGGAAAATACAGAGAAAATACATGGAGAAAACAGACAATACATGGAGAATACAGAGTGAATATAGGGAGACTACAGAGAGAAAACAGAGGCAATATAGGGAGAATACAGAGGGAATACAGACGGAAAATAGAGAGAATTCAGAGAATACAGGGAGAATACAGGGAGAATGCAGAGGGAATACAAGGAGAATACATGGAGAATACAAAGGGAATACAGAGAGAATACAGAGAAAATATGGAGAACACAGAGTTAATATAGGGAGAATACAGAGGGAATATAGGGAGAATACAGGGAGATGCAGAGAGAATACAGAGTGCACATAGGGAGAATATAGGGAGAATACAGAGAATACAAAGTGAATATACGGAAAATACGGGGAGAATACAGAGAGAATACAGAGAGAATACATGGAAAATACAGGGAGAATATAGAGAATACAGAGGAAATACAGAAAGAATACAGAGAGATAAGGAGAATACAGAGAATTTAGTGAGAGTACAGGGAGAATACAGGGAGAATACATGGAAAATACAGCGAGAATACATGGAAAATACAGAGAGAATACAGAGTCAATACAGAGTGAATACAGAGTGAATACAGGGAGAATACAGAGAGAATATAAAGAGAATACAGAGAATACATGGAGAACACAGAGTGAATATAGGGAGAACACAGAATACAGAGGTAATATAGGGAGAATACAGAGGGAATAAGGACGGAAAATAGGGAGAATACAGAGAGAATGTAGTGAGAGTACAGGGAGAATACATGGAGAATACAGAGAGAATACAGGGAGAATACAGAGGGAATAAAAGGGAGAATACATGGAGAATACAAAGGGAATACAGAGAGAATACAGAGAAAATATTGAGAACACAGAGTTAATATAGGGAGAATACAGAGGGAATATAGGGAGAATACAGGGAGATGCAGAGAGAATACAGAGTGCACATAGGGAGAATATAGGGAGACTACAGAGAATACAAAGTGAATATACGGAGAATACAGGGAGAATACAGAGAGAATACAGAGAGAATATAGAGAATAGAGAGGAAATACAGAAAGAATACAGAGAGATAATGTCATGTGTGCATCGCCACGAAGATCGTCGCGGTTGCACATTCTGACTTCTCACAGCTGAGTTGCTGTTTCTTTGTGTTTGGCAGTTAGGGAGTTAATTCTGTCTGTGCTCAGTTCTGGGACTGGGTGCAGTTTCTCCCAGCTGCAATTAATTATTTGTTGATTGGTTTCCTTTAAATCTCTGGTTGTCTGTTTGGGAGTTGCCAGTGAAATTCTTCATGCAGACCACAGATAGGATTGTATCTGTATAGACTTAAGTTAAAGAGCTCCTTAGTTGTTTTAAGCTCACCTTGCTTAGAGTTTAATATCCCAGATCATTTATGTTCCTTCTGTGTTTGAGTGTGTATGCAAGTCTGTGTTTTCTCCAGTCTGTCTTATATTTCTAATCTGTGTATTTAGCAGAGATCAGCCCATATCCCTTTGGTGGTAATCAGAATCCTTCTTAGGACTGATTACAGGGTTCAGGGACAGATAGGAGACAGGGTTAGGCTGGAGACTTGGACCTCTGAACCATTATCAGTACCTCCAAGGTGAGGGATTAGTTAGGACCCCAGCTTAGGGTCAGGTTAGACCCCCGGTCCTCTTCTTTCCTGTGACAGTGTATCAAGTCCTCAAGATTTATCCTGAGTTCAACGGATATCGTGTCAGGTAAATCTATTCTTTATTTACATGCTGATGTTGCTAATCTATATGTTGTATAGAGTGTTGTTCTTTTAAGAATAGTTTACTGACATCGTACACATATCATAAGACCGCGTGACATTTTCACTGGCCCATAAAATTATTCCCAGTTGCCATGGATCCAGTAGCCCAGCTGGCTCTGCAGTTGCAGGGATTATCCATGGAGCTGACGGACATTAAGTCCAAAGTTTTGTCTCCCTCGGAGCAAACCAGATTTGAACCTAAAGTAGCTCTCCCGGACAGGTTCACTGGTGGGCGAGACAAATTTTTTACCTTCAGGGAAGCATGTAAATTGTATTTTCGGCTTCGGCCTCGATCATCAGGGAGTGAAGAGCAGAGAGTGGGAATTGTTATCTCGCTCCTACAAGGGGACCCTCAATCCTGGGCATTTTCCCTTCCTCCGGGATCCCCGGCTCTACAGTCAGTAGATCGATTTTTTACTGCCCTGGGTTTGGTATATGATGACCCAGATCGGGTCTCTCTTGCTGAGACAAAATTACGTAAGTTACAGCAGGGAGATCGTCCGGCAGAGGAATTTGCTTCTGAGTTCCGTAGATGGGCCACAGATACTCAGTGGAATGACCCAGCTCTTAGGAGCCAGTTTTGTCATGGGCTTTCTGACAAATTAAAGGACGTTTTGGCTCAGTATGATTCTCCTCCATCACTGGAGGCTGCTATGGCCCTGGCTATCCGTACTGATAGACGGCTCCGGGAGAGGTGCGAGGTAACTCCGCCCCCTGTTGTTACTCCACCTACTACTAAAGTCCCTTATGTTGAGGTTCCCCTTGTCTGTTCGGAGGAGCCTATGCAGTTTACTGTCATGTGTGCATCGCCACGAAGATCGTCGCGGTTGCACATTCTGACTTCTCACAGCTGAGTTGCTGTTTCTTTGTGTTTGGCAGTTAGGGAGTTAATTCTGTCTGTGCTCAGTTCTGGGACTGGGTGCAGTTTCTCCCGGCTGCAATTAATTGGAGAGGACGTGGGTTCCTGCGTCTGACATTAACGCAGATCGTTTGGTGCGGACCTTCCACAGAACTCACCCGGGCAAACCTGGCCCTGAGGGTCCGGAGGCCCCTCGTAGAAGGGGGGGTACTGTCATGTGTGCATCGCCACGAAGATCGTCGCGGTTGCACATTCTGACTTCTCACAGCTGAGTTGCTGTTTCTTTGTGTTTGGCAGTTAGGGAGTTAATTCTGTCTGTGCTCAGTTCTGGGACTGGGTGCAGTTTCTCCCGGCTGCAATTAATTATTTGTTGATTGGTTTCCTTTAAATCTCTGGTTGTCTGTTTGGGAGTTGCCAGTGAAATTCTTCATGCAGACCACAGATAGGATTGTATCTGTATAGACTTAAGTTAAAGAGCTCCTTAGTTGTTTTAAGCTCACCTTGCTTAGAGTTTTAATATCCCAGATCATTTATGTTCCTTCTGTGTTTGAGTGTGTATGCAAGTCTGTGTTTTCTCCAGTCTGTCTTATATTTCTAATCTGTGTATTTAGCAGAGATCAGCCCATATCCCTTTGGTGGTAATCAGAATCCTTCTTAGGACTGATTACAGGGTTCAGGGACTGATAGGAGACAGGGTTAGGCTGGAGACTTGGACCTCTGAACCATTATCAGTACCTCCAAGGTGAGGGATTAGTTAGGACCCCAGCTTAGGGTCAGGTTAGACCCCCGGTCCTCTTCTTTCCTGTGACAGTGTATCAAGTCCTCAAGATTTATCCTGAGTTCAACGGATATCGTGTCAGGTAAATCTATTCTTTATTTACATGCTGATGTTGCTAATCTATATGTTGTATAGAGTGTTGTTCTTTTAAGAATAGTTTACTGACATCGTACACATATCATAAGACCGCGTGACAGATAAGGAGAATACAGAGAATTTAGTGAGAGTACAGGGAGAATACATGGAAAATACAGCGAGAATACAGGGAGAATACAGAGTCAATACAGAGTCAATACAGAGTGAATACAGAGTGAATACAGGGAGAATACAGAGAGAATATAAAGAGAATACAGAGAATACATGGAGAACACAGAGTGAATATAGGGAGAACACAGAATACAGAGGTAATATAGGGAGAATACAAAGGGAATAAGGACGGAAAATAGGGAGAATACAGAGAGAATGTAGTGAGAGTACAGGGAGAATACATGGAGAATACAGAGAATACAGAGAGAATACAGGGAGAATACAAAGGGAATATATGGAGAATACAGAGGGAATACATGGAGAATACAGGGAGAATACAAAGGGAATATATGGAGAATACAGAGGGAATACATGGAGAATACAGAGAGAATACAGATAATATAGGGAGAATACAGAGGGAATATATGGAGAATACAGAAAGAATGCAGGGAGAATGCAAGTATAATTTAGAGAGAGTACAGGAAGAATACAGGGAGAATACAAAGGGAATATAGGGAGATTACAGAGAGAATACAGAGGGAATACAGAGTTAATGTAGGGAGAATACAGAGAGAATACAGAGGTAATATAGGGAAAATACAGAGAGAATACAGAGAATATATGGAGAACACAGAGTTAATATAGGGAGAATACAGAGAGAATACAGAGAATACAAAGTGAATATAGGGAGAATACAGTAAGAATACATGGAAAATACAGGGGAATACAGAGAGAATATATAGAGAATACAGAGAATACATGGAGAACACAGAGTGAATATAGGGAGAACACAGAGAGAATACAGAGGTAATACAGGGAGAATACAGAGGGAATAAGGACAGAAAATAGGGAGAATACAGAGAGAATGTAGTGAGAGTACAGGGAGAATACAGAGAGAATACAGGAAAAATACAGGGAATTCAGAGAGAATACAGAGAGAATACAGAGAGAATACAGGAAAAATACAGGGGAAATACAGGGAATTCAGAGAGAATACAGAGAGAATAAAGAGAGAGAACACAGAGAGAATACAGAGGGAATATAGGGAGAATACAGGGAGAATACACAGAGAATACAGGGAGAATACTAAGGGAATATAGGGAGAATACAGAGAATATATGGAGAACACAGAGTTACTATAGAGAGAATACAGAGAGAATATAGAGGTAATATAGGGAGAATACAGAGGCAATACAGATGGAATATAGGGAGATTACAGAGAGAATACGGGGGAATATATGGAGAACACAGAGTGAATATAGGGAGAACACAGAGAAAATACAGAGGTAATATAGGGAGAATACAGAGAGAATATAGTGAGAGTACAGGGAGAATACATGGAGAATACAGAGAAAATAAAGGGAGAATACATGGAAAATACAGGGAAAATGCAGAGTGAATACAGAGAGAATACAGGGAGAATACAGAGGGAATACATGGAGAATACAGAGAGAATACAGAGAGAATACAAAGGGAATATAGGGAGATTACAGGGAGAATACAGAGAGAATACAGAGAATATATGGAGAACACAGAGTTAATATAGGGAGAATACAGAGAGAATACAGAGGTAATATAGGGAGAATACAGAGGGAATATAGGGACAATACAGGGAGATGCAGAGAGAATACAGAGTGCATATAGGGAGAATATAAAGAGAATATAGGGAGAATACAGAGAATACAAAGTGAATATGGGGAGAATACAGGAAGAATAAAGAGAATACAAGGAGAATACGGGAGAATACAGAGAGAATACAGTATGAATACATGGAGAATACAGAGAGAATACAGTATGAATACATGGAAAATACAGGAGAATATAGAGAATACAGAGGAAATACAGAAAGAATACAGAGAAAATATAAGGAGAATACAGAGAATTTAGTGAGAGTACAGGGAGAATAAATAGAGAATATAGGGAGACTACAGGGAGAAATTGAGAATACATGGAAAATGCAGGGAGAATACATGGAAAATACAGCGAGAATACATGGAAAATACAGGGAGAAAACAGAGTCAATACAGAGTGAATACAGAGAGAATACAGAGAGAATACAGAGAGAATACAGGGAGAATAGAGAGGGAATAGAGAGGGAATACAGAGGGAATACAGAGAGAAAACAGGGAGAATATTAATTTCCTTTGGGAAAACAGCAACATGTGCTCTGTTACTGGCCTGAGGAACAGTTTGCGCTCCACAAGCTTACACACTCTGACTTCTACCTTGGCTTCTTGAAAACGGCCACCTACTCTCAGCAGCACGTCTTGGTCGACAATCAGATCGAGCTTCTTCAGCACACTGTCTCTAGGAACGGGTTGTCCCTTGTTGAGGTTGTCCATTTCTCTGGTGTAGGTTTCCTTTTGTACAACACGAAGTATTGTTACCTTGGATCTTCCAAGTTGAGAGCGGTAAACGCATGCTTGCAGTGATGCCAACCTTTGCAAGGTCTCTGGCTTGAAGGTAGTGCTGATTTGTAGCACGGGCCACATGAAGTACACAAGCGATGTCTTGAACAAGTGACTTCCAGGTTGAGAACCTGCTGAACCGATGAGATTCGAAGTGATGACTTGAAACCACTGTATGAAGAGCTGACATACGAGGACGGAATTCTTTGTCAGCATCTGGATCCACTAGTTCAAACATATTAGGCTTGATGATGTTGGGTGTCGAATGGTACAAGGGGGCATGGCCTGTGAACCATGTAGTGTCCTTAAGATGACTTGGTGTAACGGATCTAGTTGCATGGTCTGCAGGATTGTGGTGTGTAGACACGTAATGCCACTGACTAGGGCAAGTGGATCTAATGTGCCTCAGCACCCAATTGCTAAAGTAGACGTAGAAACGTCGCATTTTATTGCAGATGTATCCCAGTAGCACCTTGCTATCTGTGTAGAACTCTGCATCTTTGGTCTCCAGATTCATCGCTTCTGAGATAAGCTCGCCCAATTCCACTGCGAGGACAGCAGCACAGAGTTCCAATCTGGGTATTGTGTATTCGTGAAGTGGCGCCAGTTTAGTCCGGCTCATCACAAACCCTATGTGGCTCTGTTCATTTACATCTATGGTTTTGAGATACGCTACTGCTGCCATTACCTTGTATCACAGAAGATACAAAGTCTATGTTTTTTACTTCTGTGGATGGTACAGGTGACACTTCCTCCACTCTGCCTACAGGTCAGCATTCTCTGCCTGAAGAGGATCGTCCCAATCAGACGTGTCTTGGTGAAGTCTCTAAGCATCATTTTCCCTTGGGCAGTAACTGGAGCTACGAATCCCAGGGGGTCGTATAGACTATTCACGAAAGAAAGAACTCCTCTGCGCGTGAAGGGTTTCTCATCTTTGCTGATCTGAAAGGTGAAAGCATCAGTCTTCAGATCCCAAAGCAATCCAAGGCTCCGCTGCATGGGAAGGGAGTTGATGCTTAGGTCTAGGTCCTTTAGATCGCTGGAATAGTCTTGAGAGGGAAAGGCTTCCATCAACTCTCGACTGTTGGAGGAAATCTTGTGTAACCTTAGGTTAGACTGAGCGAGGATTTCTTGAGCCCTTTTTAGTAGACTGATTGCAGCCTCATTTGTCGGTGTGGACTTCAAACAGTCGTCTACGTAGAAGTCCTTTTCTACGAAGGATCTGACGTCTGACTCGTACTCTTCTTCGCCCTCTTTTGAGGAATGTCGGAGGCCGTAGATAGCGACTGCCGGGGAAGAACTGTTCCCGAAGATGTGTACCCTCATCCTCATTCTATGATGGCTTTGTCCGGGTCGTTGTCGCGGTACCAGATGTACCTCAAGAAGTTTCTGTGTTCCTCTTTGACAAGAAAACAGTGAAACTTCTATTGTATGTCAGCCATAAATGCCACCGAATCTTTGCGGAAACAGAGTAGTACTTCCAGAACTCTGTTGCTAAGGTCTGGGCCTGACAGTAGGACATCATTCAATGAGACTTCTTCGCATTTGGCACTTGAGTCGAATACCACTCTTATTTGACCTGGCTTCTTAGGATGGTACGCTCCGAAGATGGGCAAGTACCAACACTCCTCTGCGTGGCGAAGTGCAGGTGCAATCTCTGCATGGTTGTTCTGGAATATCTTCCCCACAAAGGTGAAGAAATGTTCCTTCGTCTCAGGTGACTTCTGAAGCTTGTGTCTGAGGGAGATGAATCGGTTGTAGACCAGTTCCCTGTGGTTGGGTAGGCGTCTTCTCTGAGGTAAAAATGGTAAAGGTGCGACCCAACTGTTTGACTTGTCCTTGACGATTTGTCTATCCATGATGTCCGAGAACATCCTGTCTTCTATAGACTGCTACCTTGTTGTCTTCCTTTGTCCTGTGGAAAACTGTACATCCTATGTAGTCTTATTCATCTTTACAGGCGTCTTCGTATTTAGGAATTAAGGGCAAGGAAGGGGAGTGCTGCTCGGTAATTCCTTTACCAGAAAGAATACAGAGGGAATATAGAGAGAATATAGGGAGATTACAGAGAGAATAAAGGGAGACTATAGGGAGAATACAGAGAATACATGGAAAATATAGGGAGAATACAGAACGAATAGAGGGAGAATACAGAGAGACTGCAGGGAGAATAAAGTGAGAATACAGAGAGAATACATGGAAAATATAGGGAGAATACAAAGAGAATACAGGGAGAATATAGAGAGAATACAGAAAGAATACAGAGAGAATATAGGTAGAATACAGAGAGAAAGCAGGGAGAATACAGAGAGCATGCAGAAAGAATACAGGGGGAATACAGCAAGAATACAGAAAGAATGCAAGGAGAAAACAGAAAAAATACGAGAATACAGAAAGCATACAGTGAGAATACAGGGAGAATACAGAGAGAATACAGAGAGAATACAGAGAGAATACAGAGAGAATACAGAAAGAATACAGAAATAATAATAGGGGGAGAATGCAGAAAGAATAGAGGGAGAATGCAGAAAGAATACAGGGAGAATACAGGGAGAACACAGAAAGAATACAAGGAGAATACAGAGAGAATACAGGGAGAATATAGGAATAATACCGAGAGAACACAGAGGGAATACAGGGAGAATACAGAGAGCATGCAGAAAGAATACAGAGGGAATGCAGAAAGAATACAGGGAAAATACAGATGGAATACAGGGAGAATACAAGGAAAATACCGAGAGCATGCAGAAAGAATACAGAGGGAATACAGGGAGAATATAAAGAGAATACAGAGTGAATATAGGGAGAATACAGAGGGAATATAGAGAGAATATAGGGAGAATACAAAGAGAATACAGAGGGAATACAGAGGGAATACAGGGAGAACACAGAGAATACAGGAAGACTATAGGGAGAATACAGAGAAAACATTGAGAATACAGGGAAAATACAGAGAAAATACATGGAGAAAACAGACAATACATGGAGAATACAGAGGGCATATAGGGATAATACAGAAAGAATACATGGAGAATACAGAGTGAATATAGGGAGACTACAGAGAGAAAACAGAGGCAATATAGGGAGAATACAAAGGGAATACAGACGGAAAATAGAGAGAATTCAGAGAATACAGGGAGAATACAGGGAGAATGCAGAGGGAATACAAGGAGAATAGATGGAGAATACAAAGGGAATACAGAGAGAATACAGAGAAAATATGGAGAACACAGAGTTAATATAGGGAGAATACAGAGGGAATATAGGGAGAATACAGGGAGATGCAGAGAGAATACAGAGTGCACATAGGGAGAATATAGGGAGAATACAAAGTGAATATACGGAGAATACAGGGAGAATACAGAGAGAATACAGAGAGAATACAAGGAGAATACGGGGAGAATACAGAGAGAATACAGAGAGAATACAGAGAGAATATAGTATGAATACATGGAAAATACAGGGAGAATGCAGAGGGAATACAAGGAGAATACATGGAGAATACAAAGGGAATATAGAGAGAATACAGAGAAAATATGGAGAACACAGAGTTAATATAGGGAGAATACAGAGGGAATATAGGGAGAATACAGGGAGATGCAGAGAGAATACAGGGTGAATACAGGGTGAATACAGCAAGAATGCAAGGAGAAAACAGAAAAAATACGAGAATACAGAAAGCATACAGTGAGAATACAGGGAGAATACAGAGAGAATACAGAGAGAATATAGGGAGAATACAGAAAGAATACAGAAATAATAATAGGGGGAGAATGCAGAAAGAATACAGGGAGAATGCAGAAAGAATACAGGGAGAATACAGGGAGAACACAGAAAGAAAAGAGGGAGAATACAGAGAGAATACAGGGAGAATATAGGAATAATACCGAGAGAACACAGAGGGAATACAGGGAGAATACAGAGAGCATGCAGAAAGAATACAGAGGGAATACAGAAAGAATACAGGGAAAATACAGATGGAATACAGGGAGAATACAGGGAAAATACCGAGAGCATGCAGAAAGAATACAGAGGGAATACAGGGAGAATACAAAGAGAATACAGAGTGAATATAGGGAGAATACAGAGGGAATATAGAGAGAATATAGGGAGAATACAAAGAGAATACAGAGGGAATACAGGGAGAACACAGAGAATACAGGAAGACTATAGGGAGAATACAGAGAAAACATTGAGAATACAGGGAAAATACAGAGAAAATACATGGAGAAAACAGACAATACATGGAGAATACAGAGTGAATATAGGGAGACTACAGAGAGAAAACAGAGGCAATATAGGGAGAATACAGAGGGAATACAGACGGAAAATAGAGAGAATTCAGAGAATACAGGGAGAATACAGGAGAATGCAGAGGGAATACAAGGAGAATACATGGAGAATACAAAGGGAATACAGAGAGAATACAGAGAAAATATGGAGAACACAGAGTTAATATAGGGAGAATACAGAGGGAATATAGGGAGAATACAGGGAGATGCAGAGAGAATACAGAGTGCACATAGGGAGAATATAGGGAGAATACAGAGAATACAAAGTGAATATACGGAAAATACGGGGAGAATACAGAGAGAATACAGAGAGAATACATGGAAAATACAGGGAGAATATAGAGAATACAGAGAGAATACAGAAAGAATACAGAGAGATAAGGAGAATACAGAGAATTTAGTGAGAGTACAGGGAGAATACAGGGAGAATACATGGAAAATACAGCGAGAGTACATGGAAAATACAGAGAGAATACAGAGTCAATACAGAGTGAATACAGAGTGAATACAGGGAGAATACAGAGAGAATATAAAGAGAATACAGAGAATACATGGAGAACACAGAGTGAATATAGGGAGAACACAGAATACAGAGGGAATAAGGACGGAAAATAGGGAGAATACAGAGAGAATGTAGTGAGAGTACAGGGAGAATACATGGAGAATACAGAGAGAATACAGGGAGAATACAGAGGGAATACAAGGAGAATACATGGAGAATACAAAGGGAATACAGAGAGAATACAGAGAAAATATTGAGAACACAGAGTTAATATAGGGAGAATACAGAGGGAATATAGGGAGAATACAGGGAGATGCAGAGAGAATACAGAGTGCACATAGGGAGAATATAGGGAGACTACAGAGAATACAAAGTGAATATACGGAGAATACAGGGAGAATACAGAGAGAATACAGAGAGAATATAGAGAATAGAGAGGAAATACAGAAAGAATACAGAGAGATAATGTCATGTGTGCATCGCCACGAAGATCGTCGCGGTTGCACATTCTGACTTCTCACAGCTGAGTTGCTGTTTCTTTGTGTTTGGCAGTTAGGGAGTTAATTCTGTCTGTGCTCAGTTCTGGGACTGGGTGCAGTTTCTCCAGCTGCAATTAATTATTTGTTGATTGGTTTCCTTTAAATCTCTGGTTGTCTGTTTGGGAGTTGCCAGTGAAATTCTTCATGCAGACCACAGATAGGATTGTATCTGTATAGACTTAAGTTAAAGAGCTCCTTAGTTGTTTTAAGCTCACCTTGCTTAGAGTTTAATATCCCAGATCATTTATGTTCCTTCTGTGTTTGAGTGTGTATGCAAGTCTGTGTTTTCTCCAGTCTGTCTTATATTTCTAATCTGTGTATTTAGCAGAGATCAGCCCATATCCCTTTGGTGGTAATCAGAATCCTTCTTAGGACTGATTACAGGGTTCAGGGACAGATAGGAGACAGGGTTAGGCTGGAGACTTGGACCTCTGAACCATTATCAGTACCTCCAAGGTGAGGGATTAGTTAGGACCCCAGCTTAGGGTCAGGTTAGACCCCCGGTCCTCTTCTTTCCTGTGACAGTGTATCAAGTCCTCAAGATTTATCCTGAGTTCAACGGATATCGTGTCAGGTAAATCTATTCTTTATTTACATGCTGATGTTGCTAATCTATATGTTGTATAGAGTGTTGTTCTTTTAAGAATAGTTTACTGACATCGTACACATATCATAAGACCGCGTGACATTTTCACTGGCCCATAAAATTATTCCCAGTTGCCATGGATCCAGTAGCCCAGCTGGCTCTGCAGTTGCAGGGATTATCCATGGAGCTGACGGACATTAAGTCCAAAGTTTTGTCTCCCTCGGAGCAAACCAGATTTGAACCTAAAGTAGCTCTCCCGGACAGGTTCACTGGTGGGCGAGACAAATTTTTTACCTTCAGGGAAGCATGTAAATTGTATTTTCGGCTTCGGCCTCGATCATCAGGGAGTGAAGAGCAGAGAGTGGGAATTGTTATCTCGCTCCTACAAGGGGACCCTCAATCCTGGGCATTTTCCCTTCCTCCGGGATCCCCGGCTCTACAGTCAGTAGATCGATTTTTTACTGCCCTGGGTTTGGTATATGATGACCCAGATCGGGTCTCTCTTGCTGAGACAAAATTACGTAAGTTACAGCAGGGAGATCGTCCGGCAGAGGAATTTGCTTCTGAGTTCCGTAGATGGGCCACAGATACTCAGTGGAATGACCCAGCTCTTAGGAGCCAGTTTTGTCATGGGCTTTCTGACAAATTAAAGGACGTTTTGGCTCAGTATGATTCTCCTCCATCACTGGAGGCTGCTATGGCCCTGGCTATCCGTACTGATAGACGGCTCCGGGAGAGGTGCGAGGTAACTCCGCCCCCTGTTGTTACTCCACCTACTACTAAAGTCCCTTATGTTGAAGTTCCCCTTGTCTGTTCGGAGGAGCCTATGCAGTTTACTGTCATGTGTGCATCGCCACGAAGATCGTCGCGGTTGCACATTCTGACTTCTCACAGCTGAGTTGCTGTTTCTTTGTGTTTGGCAGTTAGGGAGTTAATTCTGTCTGTGCTCAGTTCTGGGACTGGGTGCAGTTTCTCCCGGCTGCAATTAATTGGAGAGGACGTGGGTTCCTGCGTCTGACATTAACGCAGATCGTTTGGTGCGGACCTTCCACAGAACTCACCCGGGCAAACCTGGCCCTGAGGGTCCGGAGGCCCCTCGTAGAAGGGGGGGTACTGTCATGTGTGCATCGCCACGAAGATCGTCGCGGTTGCACATTCTGACTTCTCACAGCTGAGTTGCTGTTTCTTTGTGTTTGGCAGTTAGGGAGTTAATTCTGTCTGTGCTCAGTTCTGGGACTGGGTGCAGTTTCTCCCGGCTGCAATTAATTATTTGTTGATTGGTTTCCTTTAAATCTCTGGTTGTCTGTTTGGGAGTTGCCAGTGAAATTCTTCATGCAGACCACAGATAGGATTGTATCTGTATAGACTTAAGTTAAAGAGCTCCTTAGTTGTTTTAAGCTCACCTTGCTTAGAGTTTAATATCCCAGATCATTTATGTTCCTTCTGTGTTTGAGTGTGTATGCAAGTCTGTGTTTTCTCCAGTCTGTCTTATATTTCTAATCTGTGTATTTAGCAGAGATCAGCCCATATCCCTTTGGTGGTAATCAGAATCCTTCTTAGGACTGATTACAGGGTTCAGGGACTGATAGGAGACAGGGTTAGGCTGGAGACTTGGACCTCTGAACCATTATCAGTACCTCCAAGGTGAGGGATTAGTTAGGACCCCAGCTTAGGGTCAGGTTAGACCCCCGGTCCTCTTCTTTCCTGTGACAGTGTATCAAGTCCTCAAGATTTATCCTGAGTTCAACGGATATCGTGTCAGGTAAATCTATTCTTTATTTACATGCTGATGTTGCTAATCTATATGTTGTATAGAGTGTTGTTCTTTTAAGAATAGTTTACTGACATCGTACACATATCATAAGACCGCGTGACAGATAAGGAGAATACAGAGAATTTAGTGAGAGTACAGGGAGAATACATGGAAAATACAGCGAGAATACAGGGAGAATACAGAGTCAATACAGAGTCAATACAGAGTGAATACAGAGTGAATACAGGGAGAATACAGAGAGAATATAAAGAGAATACAGAGAATACATGGAGAACACAGAGTGAATATAGGGAGAACACAGAATACAGAGGTAATATAGGGAGAATACAAAGGGAATAAGGACGGAAAATAGGGAGAATACAGAGAGAATGTAGTGAGAGTACAGGGAGAATACATGGAGAATACAGAGAATACAGAGAGAATACAGGGAGAATACAAAGGGAATATATGGAGAATACAGAGGGAATACATGGAGAATACAGGGAGAATACAAAGGGAATATATGGAGAATACAGAGGGAATACATGGAGAATACAGAGAGAATACAGATAATATAGGGAGAATACAGAGGGAATATATGGAGAATACAGAAAGAATGCAGGGAGAATGCAAGTATAATTTAGAGAGAGTACAGGAAGAATACAGGGAGAATACAAAGGGAATATAGGGAGATTACAGAGAGAATACAGAGGGAATACAGAGTTAATGTAGGGAGAATACAGAGAGAATACAGAGGTAATATAGGGAAAATACAGAGAGAATACAGAGAATATATGGAGAACACAGAGTTAATATAGGGAGAATACAGAGAGAATACAGAGAATACAAAGTGAATATAGGGAGAATACAGTAAGAATACATGGAAAATACAGGGGGAATACAGAGAGAATATATAGAGAATACAGAGAATACATGGAGAACACAGAGTGAATATAGGGAGAACACAGAGAGAATACAGAGGTAATACAGGGAGAATACAGAGGGAATAAGGACAGAAAATAGGGAGAATACAGAGAGAATGTAGTGAGAGTACAGGGAGAATACAGAGAGAATACAGGAAAAATACAGGGAATTCAGAGAGAATACAGAGAGAATACAGAGAGAATACAGGAAAAATACAGGGGAAATACAGGGAATTCAGAGAGAATACAGAGAGAATAAAGAGAGAGAACACAGAGAGAATACAGAGGGAATATAGGGAGAATACAGGGAGAATACACAGAGAATACAGGGAGAATACTAAGGGAATATAGGGAGAATACAGAGAATATATGGAGAACACAGAGTTACTATAGAGAGAATACAGAGAGAATATAGAGGTAATATAGGGAGAATACAGAGGCAATACAGATGGAATATAGGGAGATTACAGAGAGAATACGGGGGAATATATGGAGAACACAGAGTGAATATAGGGAGAACACAGAGAAAATACAGAGGTAATATAGGGAGAATACAGAGAGAATATAGTGAGAGTACAGGGAGAATACATGGAGAATACAGAGAAAATAAAGGGAGAATACATGGAAAATACAGGGAAAATGCAGAGTGAATACAGAGAGAATACAGGGAGAATACAGAGGGAATACATGGAGAATACAGAGAGAATACAGAGAGAATACAAAGGGAATATAGGGAGATTACAGGGAGAATACAGAGAGAATACAGAGAATATATGGAGAACACAGAGTTAATATAGGGAGAATACAGAGAGAATACAGAGGTAATATAGGGAGAATACAGAGGGAATATAGGGACAATACAGGGAGATGCAGAGAGAATACAGAGTGCATATAGGGAGAATATAGAGAGAATATAGGGAGAATACAGAGAATACAAAGTGAATATGGGGAGAATACAGGAAGAATAAAGAGAATACAAGGAGAATACGGGGAGAATACAGAGAGAATACAGTATGAATACATGGAGAATACAGAGAGAATACAGTATGAATACATGGAAAATACAGGGAGAATATAGAGAATACAGAGGAAATACAGAAAGAATACAGAGAGAATATAAGGAGAATACAGAGAATTTAGTGAGAGTACAGTGAGAATAAATAGAGAATATAGGGAGACTACAGGGAGAAATTGAGAATACATGGAAAATGCAGGGAGAATACATAGAAAATACAGCGAGAATACATGGAAAATACAGGGAGAAAACAGAGTCAATACAGAGTGAATACAGAGAGAATACAGAGAGAATACAGAGAGAATACAGGGAGAATACAGGGAGAATAGAGAGGGAATACAGAGAGAAAACAGGGAGAATATTAATTTCCTTTGGGAGAAACAGCAACATGAGCTCTGTTACTGGCCTGAGGAACAGTTTGCGCTCCACAAGCTTACACACTCTGACTTCTACCTTGGCTTCTTGAAAACGGCCACCTACTCTCAGCAGCACGTCTTGGTCGACAATCAGATCGAGCTTCTTCAGCACACTGTCTCTAGGAACGGGTTGTCCCTTGTTGAGGTTGTCCATTTCTCTGGTGTAGGTTTCCTTTTGTACAACACGAAGTATTGTTACCTTGGATCTTCCAAGTTGAGAGCGGTAAACGCATGCTTGCAGTGATGCCAACCTTTGCAAGGTCTCTGGCTTGAAGGTAGTGCTGATTTGTAGCACGGGCCACATGAAGTACACAAGCGATGTCTTGAACAAGTGACTTCCAGGTTGAGAACCTGCTGAACCGATGAGATTCGAAGTGATGACTTGAAACCACTGTATGAAGAGCTGACATACGAGGACGGAATTCTTTGTCAGCATCTGGATCCACTAGTTCAAACATATTAGGCTTGATGATGTTGGGTGTCGAATGGTACAAGGGGGCATGGCCTGTGAACCATGTAGTGTCCTTAAGATGACTTGGTGTAACGGATCTAGTTGCATGGTCTGCAGGATTGTGGTGTGTAGACACGTAATGCCACTGACTAGGGCAAGTGGATCTAATGTGCCTCAGCACCCAATTGCTAAAGTAGACGTAGAAACGTCGCATTTTATTGCAGATGTATCCCAGTAGCACCTTGCTATCTGTGTAGAACTCTGCATCTTTGGTCTCCAGATTCATCGCTTCTGAGATAAGCTCGCCCAATTCCACTGCGAGGACAGCAGCACAGAGTTCCAATCTGGGTATTGTGTGTTCGTGAAGTGGCGCCAGTTTAGTCCGGCTCATCACAAACCCTATGTGGCTCTGTTCATTTACATCTATGGTTTTTAGATACGCTACTGCTGCCATTACCTTGTATCACAGAAGATACAAAGTCTATGTTTTTTACTTCTGTGGATGGTACAGGTGACACTTCCTCCACTCTGCCTACAGGTCAGCATTCTCTGCCTGAAGAGGATCGTCCCAATCAGACGTGTCTTGGTGAAGTCTCTAAGCATCATTTTCCCTTGGGCAGTAACTGGAGCTACGAATCCCAGGGGGTCGTATAGACTATTCACGAAAGAAAGAACTCCTCTGCGCGTGAAGGGTTTCTCATCTTTGCTGATCTGAAAGGTGAAAGCATCAGTCTTCAGATCCCAAAGCAATCCAAGGCTCCGCTGCATGGGAAGGGAGTTGATGCTTAGGTCTAGGTCCTTTAGATCGCTGGAATAGTCTTGAGAGGGAAAGGCTTCCATCAACTCTCGACTGTTGGAGGAAATCTTGTGTAACCTTAGGTTAGACTGAGCGAGGATTTCTTGAGCCCTTTTTAGTAGACTGATTGCAGCCTCATTTGTCGGTGTGGACTTCAAACAGTCGTCTACGTAGAAGTCCTTTTCTACGAAGGATCTGACGTCTGACTCGTACTCTTCTTCGCCCTCTTTTGAGGAATGTCGGAGGCCGTAGATAGCGACTGCCGGGGAAGAACTGTTCCCGAAGATGTGTACCCTCATCCTCATTCTATGATGGCTTTGTCCGGGTCGTTGTCGCGGTACCAGATGTACCTCAAGAAGTTTCTGTGTTCCTCTTTGACAAGAAAACAGTGAAACTTCTATTGTATGTCAGCCATAAATGCCACCGAATCTTTGCGGAAACAGAGTAGTACTTCCAGAACTCTGTTGTTAAGGTCTGGGCCCGACAGTAGGACATCATTCAATGAGACTTCTTCGCATTTGGCACTTGAGTCGAATACCACTCTTATTTGACCTGGCTTCTTAGGATGGTACGCTCCGAAGATGGGCAAGTACCAACACTCCTCTGCGTGGCGAAGTGCAGGTGCAATCTCTGCATGGTTGTTCTGGAATATCTTCCCCACAAAGGTGAAGAAATGTTCCTTCGTCTCAGGTGACTTCTGAAGCTTGTGTCTGAGGGAGATGAATCGGTTGTAGACCAGTTCCCTGTGGTTGGGTAGGCGTCTTCTCTGAGGTAAAAATGGTAAAGGTGCGACCCAACTGTTTGACTTGTCCTTGACGATTTGTCTATCCATGATGTCCGAGAACATCCTGTCTTCTATAGACTGCTACCTTGTTGTCTTCCTTTGTCCTGTGGAAAACTGTACATCCTATGTAGTCTTATTCATCTTTACAGGCGTCTTCGTATTTAGGAATTAAGGGCAAGGAAGGGGAGTGCTGCTCGGTAATTCCTTTACCAGAAAGAATACAGAGGGAATATAGAGAGAATATAGGGAGATTACAGAGAGAATACAGAGAGACTATAGGGAGAATACAGAGAATACATGGAAAATATAGGGAGAATACAGAACGAATAGAGGGAGAATACAGAGAGACTGCAGGGAGAATAAAGTGAGAATACAGAGAGAATACATGGAAAATATAGGGAGAATACAAAGAGAATACAGGGAGAATATAGAGAGAATACAGAAAGAATACAGAGAGAATATAGGTAGAATACAGAGAGAAAGCAGGGAGAATACAGAGAGCATGCAGAAAGAATACAGGGGGAATACAGCAAGAATACAGAAAGAATGCAAGGAGAGAAACAGAAAAAATACGAGAATACAGAAAGCATACAGTGAGAATACAGGGAGAATACAGAGAGAATACAGAGAGAATACAGAGAGAATACAGAGAGAATACAGAAAGAATACAGAAATAATAATAGGGGGAGAATGCAGAAAGAATAGAGGGAGAATGCAGAAAGAATACAGGGAGAATACAGGGAGAACACAGAAAGAATACAAGGAGAATACAGAGAGAATACAGGGAGAATATAGGAATAATACCGAAGAACAAGGGATACAGGGAATACAGGGAGAATGACAGAGAGAACAGAGAAAGAATCGACAGAGGGAATGCAGAAAGAATACAGGGAAAATACAGATGGAATACAGGGAGAATACAAGGAAAATACCGAGAGCATGCAGAAAGAATACAGAGGGAATACAGGGAGAAATAAAAGAGAATACAGAGTGAATATAGGGAGAATACAGAGGGAATATAGAGAGAATATAGGGAGAATACAAAGAGAATACAGAGGGAATACAGGGAGAAACAGAGAATACAGGAAGACTATAGGGAGAATACAGAGAAAACATGAGAATACAGGGAAAATACAGAGAAAATACATGGAGAAAACAGACAATACATGGAGAATACAGAGTCATATAGGGATAATACAGAAAGAATACATGGAGAATACAGAGTGAATATAGGGAGACTACAGAGAGAAAACAGAGGCAATATAGGGAGAATACAAAGGGAATACAGACGGAAAATAGAGAGAATTCAGAGAATACAGGGAGAATACAGGGAGAATGCAGAGGGAATACAAGGAGAATACATGGAGAATACAAAGGAATACAGAGAGAATACAGAGAAAATATGGAGAACACAGAGTTAATATAGGGAGAATACAGAGGGAATATAGGGAGAATACAGGGAGATGCAGAGAGAATACAGAGTGCACATAGGGAGAATATAGGGAGAATACAGAGAATACAAAGTGAATATATGGAGAATACGGGGAGAATACAGAGAGAATACAAGGAGAATACGGGGAGAATACAGAGTGAATATAGGGAGACTACAGAGAGAAAACAGAGGCAATATAGGGAGAATACAGAGGGAATACAGACGGAAAATAGAGAGAATTCAGAGAATACAGGGAGAATACAGGGAGAATGCAGAGGGAATACAAGGAGAATACATGGAGAATACAAAGGGAATACAGAGAGAATACAGAGACAATATGGAGAACACAGAGTTAATATAGGGAGAATACAGAGGGAATATAGGGAGAATACAGGGAGATGCAGAGAGAATACAGAGTGCACATAGGGAGAATATAGGGAGAATACAAAGTGAATATACGGAGAATACAGGGAGAATACAGAGAGAATACAGAGAGAATACAAGGAGAATACGGGGAGAATACAGAGAGAATACAGAGAGAATATAGTATGAATACATGGAAAATACAGGGAGAATATAGAGAATACAGAGGAAATATAGAAAGAATACAGAGAGATAAGGAGAATACAGAGAATTTAGTGAGAGTACAGGGAGAATACAGGGAGAATACATGGAAAATACAGCGAGAATACATGGAAAATACAGGGAGAATACAGAGTCAATACAGAGTGAATACAGAGATAATACAGGAGAATACAGGAGAAATAAAGAAATACAGAGAATATGGAGAATACAGAGGAATATAGGGGAAATGAACACAGAATACAGGGTAAATAGGGAGAATACAGAGGAATAAGGACGGAAAATAGGGAAACACGAGAGAATGTATAGGTACAGGGAAAACACGAGAGAATACAGGAGAAATCAGGGAATGCAGAATGGGAATACAAGGGAATACATGGAGAATCAAGGGAATACAAAGAAACAGAGAAATATGGAGAACAGAGTTAATAAGGAGAATACAGAGGGAATATAGGGAGAATACAGGAGATGACAAGAGAATATAAGGGGAATACAGCAAGATACAGAAAGAATGCAAAGAGAAAACAGGGAAAAAATACGGAATACAGAAAGATACAGTGAGAATACAGGGAGAATACAGAGAGAATACAGAGAGAATTAGGGAGAATACAGAAAGATACAGAAATAATAGGGGGAGAATGCAGAAAAGAATAGAGGGAGAATACAGGAGAGAATACAGGAGATATAGAGATAATACGAGAGAAACAGAGGAATACAGGAGAATACAGAGAGCATCAGAAAGATACAGAGGAATACAGAAAGAATACAGGGAAAATACAGATGGAATACAGGAGAAATACAGGAAAATACGAGAGACGCAGATAAGAATACGAGGAATACAGGGAGAATACAAAGAGAATACAGAGTGAATATAGGGAGAATACAAGAGGGAATATAGAGAGAATAATAGGGAGAATACAAAGAGAATACAGAGGGAATACAGGGAGAACACAGAGGAATACAGGAAGACTATAGGGAGAATACAGAGAAAACATTGAGAATACAGGGAAAATACAGAGAAAATACATGGAGAAAAAAACAGACAATACATGGAGAATACAGAGGGCGTATAGGGATAATACAGAAAGAATACATGGAGAATACAGAGTGAATATAGGGAGACTACAGAGAGAAAACAGAGGCAATATAGGGAGAATACAGAGGGAATACAGACGGAAAATAGAGAGAATTCAGAGAATACAGGGAGAATACAGGGAGAATGCAGAGGGAATACAAGGAGAATACATGGAGAATAAAAAGGGGAATACAGAGAGAATACAGAGAAAATATGGAGAACACAGAGTTAATATAGGGAGAATACAGGGAGATGCAGAGAGAATACAGAGTGCACATAGGGAGAATATAGGGAGAATACAAAGTGAATATACGGAGAATACAGGAGAATACAGAGAGAATACAAGGAGAATACGGGAGAATACAGAGAGAATACAGAGAGAATATAGTATGAATACATGGAAAATACAGGGAGAATATAGAGAATACAGAGGAAATACAGAAAGAATACAGAGAGATAAGGAGAATACAGAGAATTTAGTGAGAGTACAGGGAGAATACAGGGAGAATACATGGAAAATACAGCGAAAATACATGGAAAATACAGGGAGAATACAGAGTCAATACAGAGTGAATACAGAGTGAATACAGGAGAATACAGAGAGAATATAAAGAGAATACAGAGAATACATGGAGAACACAGAGTGAATATAGGGAGAACACAGAATACAGAGGTAATATAGGGAGAATACAGAGGGAATAAGGACGGAAAATAGGGAGAATACAGAGAGAATGTAGTGAGAGTACAGGGAGAATACAGGAGAATACAGAGGGAATACAAGGAGAATACATGGAGAATACAAAGGGAATACAGAGAGAATACAGAGAAAATATTGAGAACACAGAGTTAATATAGGGAGAATACAGAGGGAATATAGGGAGAATACAGGGAGATGCAGAGAGAATACAGAGTGCACATAGGGAGAATATAGGGAGAATACAGAGAATACAAAGTGAATATAAGGAGAATACAGGGAGAATACAGAGAGAATACAAGGAGAATACGGGGAGAATACAGAGTGAATACAGAGTGAATACAGGGAGAATACAGAGAGAATAGAAAGAGAATACAGAGAATACATGGAGAACACAGAGTTAATATAGGGAGAACATAGAATACAGAGGTAATATAGGGAGAATACAGAGGGAATAAGGACGGAAAATAGGGAGAATACAGAGAGAATGTAGTGAGAGTACAGGGAGAATACATGGAGAATACAGAGAATACAGAGAGAATACAGGGAGAATACAAAGGGAATATATGGAGAATACAGAGGGAATACATGGAGAATACAGGAGAATACAGGGAGAATACAAAGGGAATATATGGAGAATACAGAGGGAATACATGGAGAATACAGAGAGAATACAGAGGGAATATAGGGAGAATACAGAAAGAATGCAGGAGAATGCAAGGATAATACAGAGAGAGTACAGGAAGAATACAGGGAAATACAAAGGGAATATAGGGAGATTACAGAGAGAATACAGAGGGAATACAGAGTTAATATAGGGAAAATACAGAGAGAATACAGAGAATATATGGAGAACACAGAGTTAATATAGGGAGAATACAGAGAATACAAAGTGAATATAGGGAGAATACAAAGAGAATACAGAGTGAATACAGGGAGAATACAGAGTGAATACAGGGAGAATACAGTAAGAATACATGGAAAATACAGGGGGTGTTATGTCCCATGAATGAGACATTTTACAGACTGTCCTGTGTATTTTACATGCTGTATTGCAGTCTCTCATATTGTTTACTGTTGCTATGTGTCTCTGTGTTTGCATAGCTAAAATCCTCCCTTTACATCAAGTTTGTCCCTTCTGTCTCTCTGTCTCCCTCTTCTGGTATGATGTCATTTCCTTCTTCTTTCTCCTGTGTTTCATTCTCCATCTTGATTTTATCAGAATCACATATGTTTTCAGTCTGTCTGAAGAAAGTCTTTTTTACCTGCTGCTGTTTGTATGCATTCAACAAGAATTCTTACAGAAATCAAAGTCTCTTCTGGATTCTTCATAACATGTGTGCCGGCAGCTGAGTTAAGCTATCTGCGATCGTCGCCAATTGTAAGTAGGTGAAAGAGATCCGGCATCTCACAGAGACATATTTACAGCCACAGGCCCCGGGGACAGAATAGTAAAAAAAGACTTTTCAGATTCATCTGTAAAACCCACAGCTTCTATAAAGCTACAGAACTTCCTGCAGAGCATCCACTCTCAACATATAAGAGTCTATACAGCTCCCCTTCTCCCTGTGAATCAGGATGGCTGAAGGAATGACTACACGGTCTCTGCCAGAGCCATTGTCAGAGGAAGAGTGCATAGACCCTGATCCACCATTTAGTGAGAAGGCTAGAAGTGTCACAAAGCCAACATGGAAAATAAGGGAGAATCTAGAATCCAGTAAACATGATCTTCTCCGTGCAACAGCAGAGCTATGGCAAAAACTCTTATGCCACATAAATAGCCTATCTCAGCCTGCTTCTCTCCAACGACCACTGGAGGGAGCTCTCGCACAACTGTGTTCAGATTATCAATGTTATGCAGAAATAACAGACCAATATATCGCAGTGTTAAAAAGACTTAACCCATCAGTTACCTGCAAAGAGCTGCAAGCTTTCCAAAAACTTAACTCTGAGAGAGAAAGCATGGTGCGCGATATAAAAGCCAAAACAGAGGCAAGAATCGCACTAATAGCCGAGATGTCATCTTGCATTTCTGGCTCTGCCAGACAGTCAAAGCGAACATCTAAGTCACGCTCTTCAAAATCCTCAACCCTCAGCGAACAGCTCATAAAAGCACGTGCGGAAGCTGAGGCCACTAAAATACAAGCTGCCTTTGCTCAAAAGGAAACTGAAATGAAAACTGAGGCAACTAAAATACAAGCTGCCCTAGAAGCCACTAAAATACAAGCTGCCCTAGAGGCCATAGAGATGAAAACTGAGGCCACTAAAATACAAGCTGCCCTAGAGACCACTAAAATACAAGCTGCCCTAGAGGCCCTAGAGAAGGAAACTGAGATGAAAACTGAGGCCACTAAAATACAAGCTGCCCTAGAGGCCCTAGAGAAGGAATGCCAACACGCCATAGCCATGGCAAAGTTAAAGGTCCTGGAACAAGCCATCAGTGGGAGCCAAAGAGACAGCATCAGTTTAAGTGTTTTTGATACTGAAGACCCTCTTAAGCGTACTAAAGACTATGTACAAAGCCAACACAGCGCTATCCCTGCTCCTGCAATCCTTCCTGACCACACAGATGCTCCCCTGAAACAACAGGTTTTGATACTGAAGACCCTCTTAAGCGTACTAGAGACAATGTACAAAGCCAACACAGCGCTATCCCTGCTCCTGCAATCCTTCCTGACCACACTGATGCTCCCTGAGACAACAGGACACAGAGCGTTTATCTCCATCCTGCACCCAAGGTCAGTACAATTACAATACGCTGCCAATCTTGTATCCTGATCCACCTCTGTGCACCGAAATGTACCAGAAACCTGCAAATCACCAAATCTTATACTCAGAATCCTACGTACAGGCCAATATGCAGGCCAGTCACCACACTCCGGTCAATCACACAATTCCAGTCCCATGTGTAGCAGAAACTAAGCTCATTAAGCCAGTTAATGGACTGAACGCCTACGCTGCCCCATACGTACCTGCATTCCCAGGTCAAATCACAGACTGTATGAACAAAGCTATCCAGCCAGCATCGGTCCTTCCAAAATCTGAGAATGCTGATATGACTGGCCTCGCAAGGTACATGATTCGGCGCGATCTAACTAAGACCGGTCTTACAGAGTTTGACGATAAACCTGAGAACTACAGGGGTTGGAAGTGTACCTTTGAAACCACGATCAGTGATCTCGGCATCACCGCCGCTGAAGAGCTAGACCTGCTAATCAGGTGGCTTGGGCTACAATTCTTATCGGGTCAAGAGACTTAAATCTGTCCACATCAGTA
>JARQOD010004327.1:0-55882 GCA_033576555.1 Oophaga sylvatica | reverse complement strand
TTTCCTTGGTTACATTGTATCTTCCACAGGATTAAAGATGGATCCGGAGAAGTTGTCTGCAGTTCTCAACTGGCCTCGTCCGTCTGGGCTAAAAGCCATACAAAGGTTCCTAGGGTTCGCCAATTACTACCGCAATTCATTCCACACTTTTCCACCCGAGTGGCTCCAATCACAGCCTTAACCCAGAAAGGTGTAAACTCTATGGAATGGTCCTCCGAGGCAGAAGAGGCCTTTGTTTCTCTCAAAAAAAGCCTTCGCTTCCGCACCCGTTTCTCCATCGTCCTAATTCAAATGAAGCAATTTTTTCTTGAGGTTGACGCTTCTTCCTAGGTGCAGGAGCAGTTCTGACCCAGAATCGTCTACCGGGCGGATGATCTCGTGTGTTTTTTCTCCAAGGGTTTTTTCTCCTGCAGAAGGAACTACTCTGTCGGTGATTGCGAACTGTTGGCCATCAAATTGGCTCTGCAAGAATGGAGACATCTTCTTGAGGGAGCTCATCACCAGGTAATCATATTCACTGACCATAAAAACCTTGCCTATCTCCAATCTGCTTTAAGACTGAATCCCCGTCGGGGCCCGTTGGGCATTATTTTTTGCCCGTTTCAATTTTGTACTTCATTTCCGTCCAGCTGACAAGAACATCAAGGCAGACGCACTCTCTAGAGCCTTCTTGCCTCCTGAACTGGAGGAAGAACCTCAGCACATTATTGAACCTTCTAAGTTAATCTCTGTTGCCTCCACTGATCTGGCCCGGCTTCCTCCAGGGAAGACTCTCGTGTCCGCTTCTGATCGTAGTCGTGTTCTGCGCTGAGGTCATTCTTCTAAGTTGGCTGGCCATGCTGGTCAGAAAAAGACGCAGCAACTCATCTCCCGTTATTACTGGTGCCTACCATGGGCAAGGATATCCAGGAGTTCGTCGCAGCCTGTCCTTCATGTGCCCGTAACAAAACTGTTAAACATCTACCAGCCGGCAGGCTTCTGCCTCTTCCGATTCCGTCCGCTCCCTGGCAGCACATCGCAATGGATTTCATCACGGATCTTCCCATTTCTTCTGGCTGCTCAGTGGTATGGGTTGTGGTGGACCGCTTCTCTAAAATGGCCCACTTCGTTCCGCTATCTGGCCTCCCGTCTGCTCCAGAACTGGCCGCTCACTTCATTCAGCACATCTTCCGTTTACATGGATTTCCTCTCCACATCGTGTCCGACAGGGGCGTCCAGTTCACCTCTAAGTTCTGGAGAGGACTCTGTAAAATGGTAAAAATTGAACTAGATTTTTTCTTCTGCATACCATCCCCAGTCTAATGGGCAAGTGGAGAGGATCAATCAAATCCTGGCTGGATACCTGCGTCACTTCATCAACGCTCATCATAATGACTGGGTAGAATTGCTGCCCTGGGCGGAATTCTCCTACAACAACCAAGTAAGTGAATCTTCTGGAAAGTCTCCCTTTCAGATTGTGTTTGGACTCCAACCCGGAATTCCTCTTCTTGTCTCGGGATTGTCTGATGTTCCGGAGTCGATACCTTGTCTAAGAATTTCTCGAACATTTGGAGAGAGACCAGGTCGGCTTTGGAGAAAGCCTCTCAACGTATGAAAACGCATGCGGACAAAAGACGTTTGGAGGCTCCCATCTTTCGTCCAGGAGACAAGGTATGGCTCTCCTCCAAGTACATCCGTCTGAAGTTACCATCGTACAAATTGGGTCCCCGTTTCATTGGTCCCTTTGAAGTCTTGAGACAAATCAACCCGGTCTCTTATAAACTGAAATTGCCTAATTCTCTACGAGTACCTAACTCCTTTCATGTTTCCCTCCTCAAACCAGTAGTGTTGAGCTCCTTCTTTAAGGACCCGGGTACCACTCCTGATCCGGTTTCTGAGGATGATGTTTTTGAGGTAAAACATATCTTGGCCTCTAAGAGAGTAAGAGGTAGGATCTATTACCTGGTGGACTGGAGGGGTTTTGGTCCTGAGGAGAGGTCTTGGGAGCCTAAAGAGAACATCCAGGCTCCTCTTCTTCTTAAAAGATTTCACGCAGGCTTGAAAAAGAGGGGAGTAAAGAGGGGGATACTGTTACACTCGGTCCCCGCGCTGGCTCTGCACTCTGTCCTGGTCACTCACCTGTTCCTCTAGCTGTCCCTTTGCAGCAGTCTGCGCGCACGCTGAGGTCTCCTGTCCCATCTGCTCCTCAGCGTCCTGTGTCCTCCTCCACTTCCTAGCACGCTGCTAGCAGGCCTCCAGATAGATTGCTTAGGACACGAGGCCGCGCGCACCGTCTCTCTTAAAGGGGCAGCGTGCATTTTTTGAAATAGCTAATTAACCAATGGCAGCGCACTCAGTACTATATCTGGTCACTCCACCATAAGGGGAGTGCCGGAGCAACGTGTTCTATCATTGCTACATCCGGTTCTGTTCCTGATCTGTCTGCGCTGCGTCTGCAGTCTCTGTGCTTCGCTGATACTGTTTGTCTCCTCAGATCATTGCTAACCCGTATCTGGCTAACCTGACAATCTCGGCTATTACTGGCGCAAGTGTCATCCCGTTCCGCCATCAGCCATCCGTACCCGTGGACCGTGACAAGGTCACTGAAGCCAGCTTGCCACCATCCATTCTGGACCAGGACCTTACCCTTCTCCGTCAAGAACCCTCCACGGACTCTGTATATACCGTTTATCCTTTTGGTCCCTCTGGGACAGCTGCCACGCGTCTGGGTCTAACTGGAGGTAGCACCTGTGTCCTCCGGGTATTCCATTCTGGTCCTGTTCGAGGGGCCTTAATACGGGTACCCGGGCTCACTAGTTACGCCCCCTTCGGAGCCCCCCGGACCGCGGTCTCGAGGTTCCACATTAAAAAATAAAAACGAATGTGAACTTCACCATCTCTGCCTCCGCTTCCATTCGTTACAATGTATTTCTATGCACTCGGGAGTGGAGAGCGCGGCTGCATGTATTTCTATGCACTCCGGAGTGGAGAGCGCGGCTGCATGTATTTCTATGCACTCCGGAGTGGAGAGCGCGGCTGCATGTATTTCTATGCACTCCGGAGTGGAGACACGGCTGCATGTATTTCTATGCACTCCGGAGTGGAGAGCACGGCTGCATGTATTTCTATGCACTCTAGAGTGGAGAGCGCGGCTGCATGTATTTCTATGCACTCCGGAGTGGAGAGCGCGGCTGCATGTATTTCTATGAACTCCGGAGTGGAGAGCGTGGCTGCATGTATTTCTATGCACTCGGGAGTGGAGAGCGCGGCTGCATGTATTTCTATGCACTCGGAGTGGAGAGCGCGGCTGCATGTATTTCTATGCACTCCGGAGTGGAGAGCGCGGCTGCATGTATTTCTATGCACTCCGGAGTGGAGAGCGCGGCTGCATGTATTTCTATGCACTCGGGAGTGGAGAGCGCGGCTGCATGTATTTCTATGCACTCGGGAGTGGAGAGCGCGGCTGCATGTATTTCTATGCACTCCGGAGTGGAGAGCGCGGCTGCATGTATTTCTATGAACTCCGGAGTGGAGAGCGCGGCTGCATGTATTTCTATGCACTCGGGAGTGGAGAGCGCGGCTGCATGTATTTCTATGCACTCGGGAGTGGAGAGCGCGGCTGCATGTATTTCTATGCACTCCGGAGTGGAGAGCGTGCGGCTGCATGTATTTCTATGCACTCCGGAGTGGAGAGCGCGGTTGCATGTATTTCTATGCACTCGGGAGTGGAGAGCGCGGCTGCATGTATTTCTGTGCACTCCGGAGTGGAGAGCGCAGCTGCATGTATTTCTGTGCACTCGGGAGTGGAGAGCGCGGCTGCATGTATTTTTATGCACTCCGGAGTGGAGAGCGCGGCTGCATGTATTTCTATGCACTCCGGAGTGGAGAGCGCGGCTGCATGTATTTCTATGCACTCCGGAGTGGAGAGCGCGGCTGCATGTATTTCTATGCACTCTGGAGTGGAGAGCGCGGCTGCATGTATTTCTATGCACTCCGGAGTGGAGAGCGCGGCTGCATGTATTTCTATGCACTCCGGAGTGGAGAGAGCGGCTGCATGTATTTCTATGAACTCCGGAGAGGAGAGCGCGGCTGCATGTATTTCTATGCACTCGGGAGTGGAGAGCGCGGCTGCATGTATTTCTATGCACTCGGGAGAGGAGAGCGCGGCTGCATGTATTTCTATGCACTCCGGAGTGGAGAGCGCGGCTGCATGTATTTCTATGCACTCCGGAGTGGAGAGCACGGCTGCATGTATTTCTATGCACTCGGAAGTGGAGAGCGTGGCTGCATGTATTTCTATGCACTCGGGAGTGGAGAGCGCGGCTGCATGTATTTCTATGCACTCGGGAGTGGAGAGCGCGGCTGCATGTATTTCTATGCACTCCGGAGTGGAGAGCGCGGCTGCATGTATTTCTATGCACTCCGGAGTGGAGAGCGCGGCTGCATGTATTTCTATGCACTCCGGAGTGGAGAGCGCGGCTGCATGTATTTCTATGCACTCCGGAGTGGAGAGCGCGGCTGCATGTATTTCTATGCACTCCGGAGTGGAGAGCGCGGCTGCATGTATTTCTATGCACTCCGGGGTGGAGAGCGCGCTGCATGTATTTCTATGCACTCCGGAGTGGAGAGCGCGGCTGCATGTATTTCTATGCACTCCGGAGTGGAGAGCGCGGCTGCATGTACTTCTATGAACTCCGGAGTGGAGAGCGCGGCTGCATGTATTTCTATGCACTCCGGAGTGGAGAGCGCGGCTGCATGTATTTCTATGCACTCGGGAGTGGAGAGCGCGGCTGCATGTATTTCTATGCACTCGGGAGTGGAGAGCGCGGCTGCATGTATTTCTATGCACTCCGGAGTGGAGAGCGCGGCTGCATGTATTTCTATGCACTCCGGAGTGGAGAGCGCGGCTGCATGTATTTCTATGCACTCCGGAGTGGAGAGCGCGGCTGCATGTATTTCTATGCACTCCGGAGTGGAGAGCGCGGCTGCATGTATTTCTATGCACTCCGGAGTGGAGAGCGCGGCTGCATGTATTTCTATGCACTCCGGAGTGGAGAGCGCGGCTGCATGTATTTCTATGCACTCCGGAGTGGAGAGTGCGGCTGCATGTATTTTTATGCACTCCGGAGTGGAGAGCGCGGCTGCATGTATTTCTATGCACTCCGGAGTGGAGAGCGCGGCTGCATGTATTTCTATGCACTCCGGAGTTTTCTATGCACTCCGGAGTGGAGAGCGCGGCTGCATGTATTTCTATGCACTCGGGAGTGGAGAGCGCGGCTGCATGTATGTTACACTCGGTCCCCGCGCTGGCTCTGCACTCCATCCTGGTCACTCACCTGTTCCTCTAGCTGTCCCTCTGCAGCAGTCTGCGCGCAGGCTGAGGTCTCCTGTCCCATCTGCTCCTCAGAGTCCTCTGTCCTCCTCCACTTCCTGGCACGCTGCTAGCAGGCCTCCAGATAGATTGCTTAGGACGCGAGGCTGCGCCCACCGTCTCTCTTAAAGGGGCAGCGTGCACTTTTTGTGAAATAGCTAATTAACCAATGGCAGCGCACTCAGTACTATATCTGGTCACTCCACCATAAGGGGAGTGCTGGAGCAACGTGTTCTATCATTGCTACATCCGGTTCTGTTCCTGATCTGTCTGCGCTGCGTCTGCAGTCTCTGTGCTTCGCTGATACTGTTTGTCTCCTCAGATCATTGCTAACCCGTATCTGGCTAACCTGGACAATCTCGGCTATTACTGGCGCAAGTGTCATCCCGTTCCGCCATCAGCCATCCGTACCCGTGGACCGTGACAAGGTCACTGAAGCCAGCCTGCCACCATCCATTCTGGACCAGGACCTTACCCTTCTCCGTCAAGAACCCTCTACGGACTCTGTATATACCTGTTATCCTTTTGGTCCCTCTGGGACAGCTGCCACGTGTCCGGGGTCTAACTGGAGGTAGCACCTGTGTCCTCCGGGTATTCCATTCTGGTCCTGTTCGAGGGGCCTTACTACGGGTACCCGGGGCTCACTAGTTACGCCCCCTTCGGAGCCCCCCGGACCGCGGTCTCGAGGTTCCACATTAAAAAATAAAAACGAATGTGAACTTCACCATCTCTGCCTCCGCTTCCATTCGTTACAGATTGCTCCGGCCATGGAACCCGCTGGATCCCAGAGATCTCCGACCACGGATCTGTGCCAGGAGGTGACCCGTTTGGGAGTTCAACAGGACAAGATCACGACTTATCTACGCAGCTTGTCTACCCGCATGGATTCCTTGGGGTCCTCGTCTACACCTGACTCTTCTATCAATACTCAGGTACCAGTTCCCATGGCAAGTCAAGGTCCCCGCCTGGCGGCTCCTACCCGATTCCAGGGTGATCCTACTCAGTGTCGGGGTTTTCTCAATCAGTGCACTCTACACTTCGAAATCTTGGGGCATATGTTTGCTTCTGATCGAGCCAAGGTGGGCTTCATCATGTCACACCTGGGAGGAGAGGCCCTCGCCTGGCTAAACCAGCTATGAGAGAGAGGGGATCCGCTGGTTAATGATCTTCAATCTTTCCTAGAGGCTTTTCGCAGGACTTTCGATGAACCTGGTCGCACCACTTCGACTGCCTCAGCTTTGCTCCGCCTGCGCCAAGGTACTCTCACGGTAGCTCAGTATGCTGTTAAATTCCGCACCCTCTCGTCTGAATTATCGTGGAACAATGAGGCCCTGGTTGCTAACTTCTGGGAAGGCCTATCCAGGAGAAGCAAGGATGAGCTGGCGGGACGGGACAGACCTACCCTCTTGGAAGAGCTAATATCCTTGGCAACCCGAATTGACCTGCGTTTTCAGGAGCGTTCCATGGAGATCAAGCGGGACAAAAGGTCCTATCACCTGGACTCTAGTTTGTACAAAACAGGTACCTCGCCTTCCTCCTCCGAGGCCATGGAGGTAGACCATGTAAGTTTGGCCACCCGCCGCCGGGAGGCACGTCGCAAGGAGGGAAGTTGTTACTACTGCGGTAGTTCTGAACATTTGATCCATTTCTGTCCTAAAAAGTCGGGAAACTCCAGTGCCTAGGTCCGGTAGGAGGGGCCAACCTAGGTAGAGAACAGTCCTCTCCCTCTTTACACATCTCAGTCTCCGTGTCCTATGGAGCAATAAAATTCTCCGAACATTGTTTACTGGATTCTGGAGCTGCAGGGAACTTCATCCAGCAGGCGGTTGTGGATCATTACCGCTTACCAGTCCAGCGTCTTCCTGATCCGCTACAGGTGTCCGCCGTGGATGGCAAACCACTGACCGAGCCCGTCCAGTTTCAAACCGAGTTGGTGGAACTCCGGGTAGGTCTAATGCATGCTGAACGAATGTGATTTTATGTATATCCCGGTTTGTCCCATCCCATGCTTTTAGGTTTACCTTGGCTCCAGATGCATGAACCAGTCCTTAATTGGAAAACTGGAGAAGTTCTGCGTTGGGGAGATACCTGCATGAATCGTTGCTTAACCCGGATTCAACCTGTTTCGCCTCCAGTCCAGCCTGATACCCTGCCAGGGTTGCCTTCCGCCTATTGGTCCTTCTCTGACGTCTTTGGGAAAAAGGTGGCTGAGAGACTACCTCCACACAGGTCGTATGACTGTCAGATAGAGCTTCTTCCTGGAGTATCTCCTCCTCGCGGGAGAGTTTATCCCCTTTCACAGGCAGAGACTCAGGCTATGTCGGACTACATCCAAGAGAACCTGGCTAGAGGATTTATCCGAAAGTCATCGTCACCGGCAGGAGCTGGATTCTTCTTTGTGAAGAAGAAGGATGGATCCTTGCGGCCCTGTATCGACTATCGGGGTCTAAATCAGATCACGGTAAAAAACAGGTATCCATTACCTCTTATTTCAGAGCTGTTTGATCGTCTCAGAGGGGCCAAGATCTTCACCAAATTGGATCTCAGAGGGGCCTACAACCTGATCCGAGTCAGAGAGGGAGACGAATGGAAAACAGCCTTCAACACCCGTGACGGCCACTATGAATACCTGGTAATGCCATTTGGCGTAAGCAATGCACCTGCGGTCTTTCAGGAATTTGTTAATGACATTTTCAGGGACTTGCTCTATACTTGTGTCGTGGTCTACCTGGACGATATTTTGATTTTCTCTGCTGACTTGAAGTCACACCGGAGGCAAGTACGCCTGGTCTTACAAAGACTGAGAGAGAACAGGCTATATGCCAAATATGAGAAATGCCTCTTTGAGCAGTCTTCCTTGCCTTTCCTTGGTTACATTGTATCTTCCACAGGATTAAAGATGGATCCGGAGAAGTTGTCTGCAGTTCTCAACTGGCCTCGTCCGTCTGGGCTAAAAGCCATACAAAGGTTCCTAGGGTTCGCCAATTACTACCGGCAATTCATTCCACACTTTTCCACCCGAGTGGCTCCAATCACAGCCTTAACCCAGAAAGGTGTAAACTCTATGGAATGGTCCTCCGAGGCAGAAGAGGCCTTTGTTTCTCTCAAAAAAAGCCTTCGCTTCCGCACCCGTTCTCCATCGTCCTAATTCAAATGAGCAATTTTTTCTTGAGGTTGACGCTTCTTCCATAGGTGCAGGAGCAGTTCTGACCCAGAAGTCGTCTACCGGGCGGATGATCTCGTGTGTTTTTTTCTCCAAGGTTTTTTCTCCTGCAGAAAGGAACTACTCTGTCGGTGATCGCGAACTGTTGGCCATCAAATTGGCTCTGCAAGAATGGAGACATCTTCTTGAGGGAGCTCATCACCAGGTAATCATATTCACCGACCATAAAAACCTTGCCTATCTCCAATCTGCTTTAAGACTGAATCCCCGTCAGGCCCGTTGGGCATTATTTTTTGCCCGTTTCAATTTTGTACTTCATTTCCTTCCATCTGACAAGAACATCAAGGCAGACGCACTCTAGAGCCTTCTTGCCTCCTGAACTGGAGGAAGAACCTCAGCACATTATTGAACCTTCTAAGTTAATCTCTGTTGCCTCCACTGATCTGGCCCGGCTTCCTCCAGGGAAGACTCTCGTGTCCGCTTCTGATCGTAGTCGTGTTCTGCGCTGGGGTCATTCTTCTAAGTTGGCTGGCCATGCTGGTCAGAAAAAGACGCAGAAACTCATCTCCCGTTATTACTGGTGCCTACCATGGGCAAGGATATCCAGGAGTTCGTCGCAGCCTGTCCTTCATGTGCCCGTAACAAAACTGTTAAACATCTACCAGCCGGCAGGCTTCTGCCTCTTCCGATTCCGTCTGCTCCCTGGCAGCACATCGCGATGGATTTCATCACGGATCTTCCCATTTCTTCTGGCTGCTCAGTGGTATGGGTTGTGGTGGACCGCTTCTCTAAAATGGCCCACTTCGTTCCGCTATCTGGCCTCCCGTCTGCTCCAGAACTGGCCGCTCACTTCATTCAGCACATCTTCCGTTTACATGGATTTCCTCTCCACATCGTGTCCGACAGGGGCGTCCAGTTCACCTCTAAGTTCTGGAGAGGACTCTGTAAAATGGTAAAAATTGAACTAGATTTTTCTTCTGCATACCATCCCCAGTCTAATGGGCAAGTGGAGAGGATCAATCAAATCCTGGCTGGATACCTGCGTCACTTCATCAACGCTCATCATAATGACTGGGTAGAATTGCTGCCCTGGGCGGAATTCTCCTACAACAACCAAGTAAGTGAATCTTCTGGAAAGTCTCCCTTTCAGATTGTGTTTGGACTCCAACCCGGAATTCCTCTTCTTGTCTCGGGATTGTCTGATGTTCCGGGAGTCGATACCTTGTCTAAGAATTTCTCGAACATTTGGAGAGAGACCAGGTCGGCTTTGGAGAAAGCCTCTCAACGTATGAAAACGCATGCGGACAAAAGACGTTTGGAGGCTCCCATCTTTCGTCCAGGAGACAAGGTATGGCTCTCCTCCAAGTACATCCGTCTGAAGTTACCATCGTACAAATTGGGTCCCCGTTTCATTGGTCCCTTTGAAGTCTTGAGACAAATCAACCCGGTCTCTTATAAACTGAAATTGCCTAATTCTCTACGAGTACCTAACTCCTTTCATGTTTCCCTCCTCAAACCAGTAGTGTTGAGCTCCTTCTTTAAGGACCCGGGTACCACTCCTGATCCGGTTTCTGAGGATGATGTTTTTGAGGTAAAACATATCTTGGCCTCTAAGAGAGTAAGAGGTAGGATCTATTACCTGGTGGACTGGAGGGGTTTTGGTCCTGAGGAGAGGTCTTGGGAGCCTAAAGAGAACATCCAGGCTCCTCTTCTTCTTAAAAGATTTCACGCAGGCTTGAAAAAGAGGGGGAGTAAAGAGGGGGATACTGTTACACTCGGTCCCCGCGCTGGCTCTGCACTCCGTCCTGGTCACTCACCTGTTCCTCTAGCTGTCCCTCTGCAGCAGTCTGCGCGAATGCTGAGGTCTCCTGTCCCATCTGCTCCTCAGCGTCCTGTGTCCTCCTCCACTTCCTAGCACGCTGCTAGCAGGCCTCCAGATAGATTGCTTAGGACGTGAGGCCGCGCGCACCGTCTCTCTTAAAGGGGCAGCGTGCATTTTTTGAAATAGCTAATTAACCAATGGCAGCGCACTCAGTACTATATCTGGTCACTCAACCATAAGGGGAGTGCCGGAGCAACGTGTTCTATCATTGCTACATCCGGTTCTGTTCCTGATCTGTCTGCGCTGCGTCTGCAGTCTCTGTGCTTCGCTGATACTGTTTGTCTCCTCAGATCATTGCTAACCCGTATCTGGCTAACCTGGACAATCTCAGCTATTACTGGCGCAAGTGTCATCCCGTTCCGCCATCAGCCATCCGTACCCGTGGACCGAGACAAGGTCACTGAAGCCAGCTTGCCACCATCCATTCTGGACCAGGACCTTACCCTTCTCCGTCAAGAACCCTCCACGGACTCTGTATATACCTGTTATCCTTTTGGTCCCTCTGGGACAGCTGCCACGTGTCCGGGGTCTAACTGGAGGTAGCACCTGTGTCCTCCGGGTATTCCATTCTGGTCCTGTTCGAGGGGCCTTACTACGGGTACCCGGGGCTCACTAGTTACGCCCCCTTCGGAGCCCCCGGGACCGCGGTCTCGAGGTTCCACATTAAAAAATAAAAACGAATGTGAACTTCACCATCTCTGCCTCCGCTTCCATTCGTTACAATGTATTTCTATGCACTCTGGAGTGGAGAGCGCGGCTGCATGTATTTCTATGCACTCTGGAGTGGAGAGCGCGGCTGCATGTATTTCTATGCACTCTGGAGTGGAGAGCGCGGCTGCATGTATTTCTATGCACTCCGGAGTGGAGAGCGCGGCTGCATGTATTTCTATGCACTCCGGAGTGGAGAGCGCGGCTGCATGTATTTCTATGCATTCCGGAGTGGAGAGAGCGGCTGCATGTATTTCTATGCACTCGGGAGTGGAGAGCGCGGCTGCATGTATTTCTATGCACTCGGGAGTGGAGAGCGCGGCTGCATGTATTTCTATGCACTCGGGAGTGGAGAGCGCGGCTGCATGTATTTCTATGCACTCAGGAGTGGAGAGCGCGGCTGCATGTATTTCTATGCACTCCGGAGTGGAGAGCGCGGCTGCATGTATTTCTATGCACTCGGGAGTGGAGAGCGCGGCTGCATGTATTTCTATGCACTCCGGAGTGGAGAGCGCGGCTGCATGTATTTCTATGCACTCGGGAGTGGAGAGCGCGGCTGCATGTATTTCTATGCACTCGGGAGTGGAGAGCGCGGCTGCATGTATTTCTATGCACTACGGAGTGGAGAGCGCGGCTGCATGTATTTCTATGCACTCCGGAGTGGAGAGCACGGCTGCATGTATTTCTATGCACTCGGAAGTGGAGAGCGCGGCTGCATGTATTTCTATGCACTCGGGAGTGGAGAGCGCGGCTGCATGTATTTCTATGCACTCGGGAGTGGAGAGCACGGCTGCATGTATTTCTATGCACTCGGGAGTGGAGAGCGCGGCTGCATGTATTTCTATGCACTCTGGAGTGGAGAGCGCGGCTGCATGTATTTCTATGCCCTCTGGAGTGGAGAGCGCGGCTGCATGTATTTCTATGCACTCCGGAGTGGAGAGCGCGGCTGCATGTATTTCTATGCACTCCGGAGTGGAGAGCGCGGCTGCATGTATTTCTATGCACTCTGGAGTGGAGAGCGCGGCTGCATGTATTTCTATGCACTCTGGAGTGGAGAGCGCGGCTGCATGTATTTCTATGCACTCCGGAGTGGAGAGCGCGGCTGCATGTATTTCTATGCACTCTGGAGTGGAGAGCGCGGCTGCATGTATTTCTATGCACTCCGGAGTGGAGAGCGCGGCTGCATGTATTTCTATGCACTCCGGAGTGGAGAGCGCGGCTGCATGTATTTCTATGCACTCGGGAGTGGAGAGCGCGGCTGCATGTATTTCTATGCACTCCGGAGTGGAGAGCGCGGCTGCATGTATTTCTATGCACTCCGGAGTGGAGAGCGCGGCTGCATGTATTTCTATGGACTCCGGAGTGGAGAGCGCGGCTGCATGTATTTCTATGCACTCCGGAGTGGAGAGCGCGGCTGCATGTATTTCTATGCACTCGGGAGTGGAGAGCGCGGCTGCATGTATTTCTATGCACTCCGGAGTGGAGAGCGCGGCTGCATGTATTTCTATGCACTCCGGAGTGGAGAGCGCGGCTGCATGTATTTCTATGCACTCGGGAGTGGAGAGCGCGGCTGCATGTATTTCTATGCACTCCGGAGTGGAGAGCGCGGCTGCATGTATTTCTATGCACTCCGGAGTGGAGAGCGCGGCTGCATGTATTTCTATGCACTCCGGAGTGGAGAGCGCGGCTGCATGTATTTCTATGCACTCCGGAGTGGAGAGCGCGGCTGCATGTATTTCTATGCACTCGGGAGTGGAGAGCGCGGCTGCATGTATTTCTATGCACTCCGGAGTGGAGAGCGCGGCTGCATGTATTTCTATGCACTCAGGAGTGGAGAGCGCGGCTGCATGTATTTCTATGCACTCCGGAGTGGAGAGCGCGGCTGCATGTATTTCTATGCACTCCGGAGTGGAGAGCGCGGCTGCATGTATTTCTATGCACTCCGGAGTGGAGAGCGCGGCTGCATGTATTTCTATGCACTCCGGAGTGGAGAGCGCGGCTGCAGACGTTAAGGTTAGATTTCAGAAAGGCAGATTTTAAGGGACTCAGAAAGAGAATTGGAGGGATCCAATGGCTGGATATCCTTAAGGACAAAAATGTCCAGGAAGGATGGAAAATCTTGAAAAATGAGATTCTCAAAGCACAATTGTTAACAATTCCGAAAAGAGGGAAGAATGGGAAGCATTTAAGGAAACCAGGATGGATGAACACAGAACTTAAACACATGCTAAAAAGGAAGAAAGAAATGTATATCAAATGGAAAGAGGGAGGCATATCTAAAGAAGAATATAATGATGTCTGCAGAACCTGCAGGGCACAAATCAGATTATCTAAAGCTGACAATGAATTAAGGCTTGCTAGTGACATCTAAAGCAACAAAAAATGATTTTGGGGATACGTCAAAAGTAGAAGAAAAGTCAAAGATGCTATAGGATTTTTACAGGATGAAAATGATGAAATGGTAAGACAGGATGTTGAGAAGGCTGAACTTTTATATTCCTATTTTGCATCTGTTTTCTCTCAGAAAGGAAATGTAACATCAACTGATCTTCACTGTCCTATTAAAGGAATAGAAGAATCCAGGATATCTAAAAAAAAACAGAAAGACAGTGAGGATACACTTAGCTAACCTAAATAAATTCAAGTCTCCAGGTCCAGATGAATTACACCCCAGAGTAATGAAGGAGATAGAAGAAATTCTTGAACCACTGTCCATAATCTTTGAAAATTCTTGGAGAACAGGAGAAGTCCCAGAAGACTGGAGAAGAGCAAATATTGTTCCTATCTTCAAAAAGGGGAAGAAGGTGGACCCAGGGAACTACAGACCGGTGAGTCTGACTTCTATACCAGGAAAGATCTTTGAACAAATTATTAAAGAACATGTATGCAAGTACCTGGATAAGAATGAAGTGATTAAACAGAGTCAGCATGGGTTTGTAACTAATAAGTCATGTCAGACTAACTTAATTTCCTTCTATGACAGAATCACTGACTGGGTGGATCAGGGAAATGCTGTAGATATAGTATATCTTGACTTCAGCAAAGCATTTGACAAAGTATCCAACACAATCCTTATTGAAAAAATGACCTAGTATGGAATGGACATGGCAACTGTTAGGTGGATTCATAACTGGCTTAGTGATCGGACCCAAAGAGTGGTCGTAAATGGCTGCACATCCATTTGGAAGAATGTATCAAGTGGGGTACCACGAGGCTCTGTTTTGGGCCCTGTATTGTTCAACATCTTTATCAATGATTTAGATGAAGGAATTGAGGGTAAACTGATCAAATTTGCTGATGACACAAAGCTAGGAGGGATAGCTAATACTAGAGAAGAGAGAGAGAGGATTCAAAAAGATATAAATAAACTGGAGCAGTGGGCAGCAACTAACAGAATGGATTTTAACAGGGACAAATGCAAAGTACTAAATCTGGGCAATAAAAATGAAAAAAACATATACAAAATGGGAGGAATAGGGCTAAGTAACAGCACATGTGAAAAAGACTTGGGTATACTAATTGATCACAGACTTAACATGAGTCAACAGTGTGATGCAGCAGCAAAAAAGGCAAATGCAATTCTGGGATGTATCAACAGAAGCATACAGTCTAGATCACGTGAGGTCATTATTGCCCTCTACTCCTCTTTGGTCAGACCTCATCTGGAATACTGTGTCCAGTTTTGGGCACCACATTTTAAAAAAGACATCAACAAACTGGAGCAAGTTCAGAGAAGAGCCACCAGAATGATGACCGGTCTGCAAACCATGTCCTATGAGGAACGGTTGCAGGATTTGGAAATGTTTAGCTTGCAAAAAAGAAGACTGAGAGGAGACTTAATAGCTGTCTACAAATATCTCAAGGGCTGTCACATTGTAGAAGGATCATCTTTATTCTCATTTGCACAAGGAAAGACTAGAAGCAATGGGATGAAACTGAATGGGAGGAGACACAGATTAGATATTAGAAAAAACTTTTTGACAGTTAGGGTGATCAATGAGTGGAACAGGCTGCCACGAGAGGTGGTGAGTTCTCCTTCAATGGAAGTCTTCAAACAGAGGCTGGACAGACATCTGTCTGGGATGATTTAGAGAATCCTGCTTTGAGCAGGGGGTTGGACCAGATGGCCCAGGAGGTCCCTTCCAACTCTACTATTCTATGATTCTAGGGTTGGGGCTAAAGTTAGGGTTAGGGCTAATGTTAGAGTTGGGGCTAAAGTTAGGGTTAGGTTTGGGGCTAAAGTTAGGGTTGGGGCTAGAGTTGGGGTTAGGGTTTGGATTACGGTTAGGTTTGGGATTTAGGGTTAGGGTTGGGATTAAGGTTAGGGGTGTATTAGGGTTAGCTTTGTGGTTAGGGTTATGGTTAAGATTAGGGTCAAGGGTGTGTTAGGGTTAGGTTTGTGGTTAGGGTTATGGTTAGGGTTGGAGTTAGAATTGGGGGGTTTTCACAGTTTAAGCACATCAGGGGTTCTCCAAACGCGACATGGCGTCCGATCTCAATTCCAGCCAATTTTGGTTTGAAAATGTCAAATGGCACTCCTTCCCTTTTGAGCTCTGCCGTGCGCCCAAACAGTGGTCCGCCCCACATATGGGTTATCAGCGTACTCAGGACAAATTTTATAACTTTTGGGGTCCAATTTCTCCTCTTACTCTTGGGAAAATAAAAAATTGGGGACTAAAAAATCATGTTTGTGGAAAAAATATGATTTTTTTTTTCACGGCTGTACGTTATAAACTTATGTGAAACACTTGAGGGTTCAAAGTGCTCACCACATATCTAGATAAGTTCCTTAGAGGGTCTAGTTTCTAAAATGGTGTCACTTGTGGGGGGGGTCCACTGTTTAGGCACATCAGGAGCTCTCCAAACGCGACATGGCGTCCGAAGTAAATTCCAGCCAAGTTCGGTTTGAAAAAGTCAAACGGCGCTCCTTCCCTTTCGAGCCCTGCCATGCGCCCAAACAGTGGTTTTCCCCCACATATGGGGTTATCGGCGTACTCAGGAGAAATTGCACAACTTTGTCTGTCAATTTTCTCCTTTTACCCTTGTGAAAATAAAAAATTGTTTGTAAAACATCATTTTTGTGACAAAAAAGTTAAATGTTCATTTTTTCCTTCCACATTCCAAAAATTCCTGTAAAGCACCTGAAGGGTTAATAAACTTCTTGAATGTGGTTTTGAGCACCTTGAGAGGTACAGTTTTTAGAATAATGTCACTTTTGGGTATTTTCTGCCATATAGACCCCTCAAAGTGACTTCAAATGTTAGGTGGTCCCTTAAAAACAGTTCTTATGACACCAGATGGAGACCATGTGAATAAGAATGAATGACCATGAATTATTCCGGATGTTGCCAAAAGGTTTAGGTCACGAGCTACCTCTTCATTTCCAGCAAAATGTGTGTCGGGGCACTGGTGGCTGTACATGGGGTCCCTTCACCTCAATATGGGTAGACTCTATACTATCTTTAGATTAGATATAGACTGATTAAGGTTTTTTTTGGGTTTTTGTCCTCCAGTATCATACTGCATGTTATACATGTAGATGGACTGATTATCTCTGTGACTATAGTCTTAATAGTCTGCATTATGATTTTCAGTATCTTGCCTGACATGCTAATTCTTACGTGAACCATAGAAGTCCATTTATGCTCCCTGTTTTGTCTGATATAGAGACCTTGCTACCCTTTACATTTTGTGAAAACCCCCTCCCACCTTGATCTACCTGATTTTATCCCCTTTTGAATCCTCTTACATGTCCCACGTATTCTCTGCTTCATATCTTTTTTACATGTAATTCTAATAAAAAATTATTCACGCGCATGAGCATTAGCAATTTTCAACCAACTTTATGTATATTGAACGCTTGTAAGCATTCTGACAACATGGTGGCTGCTGTGACTGCCGATCCCATGCCGCTCCCACCAGCTGGTAATCAGTTATCTAATTTTCGGTGATAGATATTGTGGTACACCAAAGGGGATCTTGCTGGATGGGAGATATATTTCTCCCAGCAGACTGAAGTTTGCTCAGGATTTTCCATGATCACAAGGACCTGTGATGAGGTCATAGTCACGTGATCAGGTCAGCTGATGTGTACTTCACCTGAGAGTGTGGACTAGGCCTATAAAACAAGGAGCTGGTGTAGTTGGTGGGTGTGGAAGGAAGGAGTTTGGCTGGAGTCAGCCTGGAAGCTTGTTTTTGTTACAGTGTGTCAGTGTGCACCAGGAAGCGAGTACCAGACCACCCGGGAATGGCACCTGGCGGTCTCTGCTGACCTGCAGCCGCTTAGTTAAGCCTGTCCCAAGCAAGGGTGAGTCTGGGACCAGTGGTTCTCCAAACTGGAGTGATTTATGTTCTGTTTTGTTTTTGTTATCTGGACTTTTGTTGAACCCGTCATTAAAACCACTGAACTTTAAACTGAAAGCCTGTGTGTTTGCCTCATTACTGCAGTCTAGCCCCTGCCTACCAGAGCGGATCCCTACAATATATATATATATATATATATCTGCAACTAACAAAAGGCACTCACTCCCCCTGATGAAGCCATGCTCGTCAGTGGCGATACGCGTGGGGTTTGCCCGTCCTCCATATCATTTGCTCTCATTTGCTCTCCTATGTGGTCACATCCACATTCCTTCTCAACCATGCACATTCAGGTTTGGCTTTGGTCGCTCTAATCAGATGTCTTTGTATTTTGTCTTATGTTAATAGATTAAGCTGCAGTCGGTGTCACTAGCCTGTTTCTAATCTAATCTACCTTCTTTATCAATTACCTAAGCAGAGAATTGCAATTACATTTGGTAACGGGCGGCTCATGGCTAAGATCCTGTCCGCCATCGACAGGCGATTTGGCCAACGAGCGGTTACGAGCCTTTGCCCTCCTCCACTTTTTCCGCTGTGACTTAGTATTGTTAACAAGGGTTAGTTATATATATACATATTTATATCATTTTTTTTATATATACACATATATACATTTATCCACCAGTTAGTATAGCAATTTACACCCCATTGACATTTATATGGGAGGGAGGGTGCAACAAAAGCTTCCAGGTGTCCGCCGCAGGAAAAGGAAGTTACTGCCCCGGGCACCTGAATTTAACCCCTGTAGGTGTGGCCGTAGCAACATCCCCTTTAAGAGTCATTGGATGGCAGGGTATCACCGAGGGGAGGGGTGCTGAGGAGGAGGGGAGTGGTGCTGAGGAGGAGGGGAGTGGTGCTGAGGAGGAGGGGATAGGGCGCTGACAGTATGACAGTATTTCATTGTCCTTAGTCATATGGGCTCCCCAGTCAGAGGCACGTTCCTTATACAGTACCGTGCCTGCCAGGACACATGCAGATATTGGGGAGATAAAACTTTATCTAATATGTACTTGCCACTATTTGTTTTTTGACAATAAGACATTGGAATAAGTTTTTTTCTCCCGTCATGTATTGTGTGTCTCGGTTTACAATACCATCGATTGGTTGTTAATCACTATTCTGATTAGCCTTTGGGCTAATAGTTGTTACTAGAGATGAGCGACTTTGCCTCCAGGAGGGTCGAGTCGGGTTTCATGAAACGTGACTTTCTCAAAAGTCGAGTCGAACGAAATCGGTCGACTGTCGGGAAAAGTCGGAGGTCCGACTGAAACACGAATCCCAATGAAAGTCAATGGGGAAGCAATGACGGCAGGGAGTGGAGGACAGGAAACACCTACAGTGCCCATTTCAATGCCAACGACAACAATTCTTATTACTTAAGCTTGGCAACCTTCATTTACTTTATAATAATAGTTATGCATTGAAAACTGGGGGTTATTTGGCTAAAGTTGTAGGGGGTAGGGTCCGCTCCAGGTTTTTGTGTGCCCCGGGCGAAAGAGTCTTAGTGGGCCCCTGTGAGGTCGGGACCGCCACCATCTTAGATAGGGCCTATACCAGCCTCCATTTTGTCAGTTCACAGAGCCACAGACTGCTAACTACACAGGGCCTGTTAGCATATCTAGTACGACCGGTTTTGATGTCCACTATGAATCAAAAGGGCTTTAGTATGCTAACTAGTTTAGGCCAGTGTCTGAATAAGATGGTCATTAGTATGTTAAATAGCTCAGACTCAAGCCAGTATTTCCTGCTCCATATGAATTGCAGGCCAGTTAATATGCGTTCTTCAAAGCAAAGGGGAGGGGCCTAACAGGTTTAAGAACTGTAGCCATGAGCAGGCTGTCCTCAATCCATTTTACACACAGAAGCCAAGAAGATGGTCTAGGAAGGACCAAGGGACAGATTTGATTTGCCTTGCCAAGGGAGCAGCAGCACATGCTTTGGGGACTGTCCAGCAACTAAAAACTGTTACCTGGGGACCGCAGAGCTCCCTGCCTCCCCATGTCCATACAACCCGGTAATATTGATCTATAGCTTATACCTTTAAGCCTTGTACATTATTGTGGTATTTTATTCTGACTGCAAATCCATTGTAATTACGTTGTATAGCTTTACTGTATATTTCTGTAATTATCTAGTGCGCCCTTAAGGCAATTAAACCATAAAATTAATCTTGGGCTGATGCTTTTACTCTGATCACGAATCTTAGAATACCCAGTGGGTAACAGGACACCCTCCCCGGCGGCCATTTGCTCTAGGTGCAGTTCCCTTACTGACCTGAGAGACAAAGGGGGCGCCGGAGAGCTGTACCTGTGGAGTTACGTCCCATTGGTGACGTGGGAGGAAAGGGGTTGTCCTTCACATTTGGTAGCGGCGGTGGGATAAGAAGCTGTGATACCGGGCTACCGTGTGGTGGTCGGCTTAGTTCCTCACAGCCCCTTTAACACATACCACAATTCATGATGCTCCGATACGGCACAGAAATATAGGTATACTACAATGCCAAATACTTCACTTCTTACATTACATGAGTGATATCTATTCTAAATTCTACAAAAGCTCAAAAACCGGACAGTATAGTCCTCCATGCAGTATTATGGCCACCACATAGTGCGCCATACAGAATAATGAGCCCCATATATTGCTCCATACATAATTGGTCCCATATAATGTTCCATACAGTATATGATGAACTCCACATAATGCTACAGTATATGATGGTCCCCATATAATGTGCCATACAGTATAGGACGGTCCCCATAGAGTATAATGAGCCCCACATATTGCTCCATACAGTATAATGAGTCGCATATAAAGCTCCATACAGTATATGATGTGCCCCATATATTGCTCCATACAGAATGGACTCCATATAATGCTCCATACAGAATAGGCCCCATATGTGCTCCATACCCTATATGATGCCCCATAAATAATGAACCCCATATGATGGTCCAGTATATGATGGGCCCCATGGATGATGCTCCAGTGTATGATGGGCCTATATAATGCTCCATATATGATGGGCCGCATATGATGCTCCATTGTATAATGGGCCCTGTATATGATGCTTCAGTGCATGAAAGGCCCCATTTATAATGCTCCAGTATATGATGGGCCCCATGGATGATTCTCCAGTGTATGATGGGCCTATATAATGCTCCATATATAATGGACCCCATATGATGCTCCAGTATATGATGGGCCCCATGGATGATGCTCCAGTGTATGATGGGCCTATATAATGCTCCATATATAATGGGCCGCATATGATGCTCCAGTGTATAATGGGCCCTGTATATGATGCTCCAGTGTATGATGGGCCTTATTTATAATGCTCCAGTGTATGATGGGCCCCATGGATGATGCTCCAGTGTGTGATGGGCCCCATGGATGATGCTCCAGTGTATGATGGGCCTATATAATGCTCCATATATAATGGGCCGCATATGATGCTCCAGTGTATAATGGGCCCTGTATATGATGCTCCAGTGTATGAAAGGCCCCATTTATAATGCTCCAGTGTATGATGGGCCCCATGGATGATGCTCAAGTGCAGGTCCGGCTCCAGGTTTTTATGGGCCCCGGGCGAAAGAGCCTCAGTGGGCCCCTTTAACACATACCACGATTCATGATGCACAGATACAGCAGAGAAATATGGGTACAGTACAATGCCAAATACTTCACTTCTTCCATTACATGACTGATATCTATTGTAAATTGTAAATAGCTCAAAAACCGCCAAATCCTCACAGCGCACAGTACAGACTGGACAGTACAGTCCTCCATACAATATTATGGGCACCACATAGTCTCCCCCTCATCACCCATATAATATCCCATGCAGGATGTCACCCCCCCATCCCCTATATAATGCTCCATACAGAATACTGGACCCAATATAATGCTCCATACAGAATACTGAACCCCAAATAATGCTCCATACAGGATACTGGTCCCCATATAATGCTCCATACAAAATATGGAGCTCTCCTCTGCACTGTGCTGCGTTCTGCACTGTTACGGCTCAGGAAAGGGCGCTGTGGAAAGACTCCCCACTATCATCATCGTTGCCTGCCCATCATCATCTTCGTCATTTCCTCCCCATCATCATCTTCGTCATTTCCTCCCCATCATCATCATCATCATTGCCTCCCTATCATCATCATCATCATCATTGCCTCCTCACCACTATCACTCCCTCCCCCCATCACCATCACACATACAGCACCACACACACACACACACCTCACATCACATCTCACCTGTCCGGCATCCGAACTCTCTCTGCCACAGCCGGCCGCTGAATGATGTCATTCAGCGGCGCTGCTGTGAGAGGAAGCACGGGCACCCCTGTAGCCCGGAGCTGCGGCAGCGGAGGCACGGGGAGAGGTAAGTATTGCGCCGGCTGCTGCCGGGGCCCTGAGCAAGCGGGGGGCCCAGTGGCGGCGCTGGCACCGCTCTCATCCGCTAACAGGCGCCGGGGTGCCCGACGGCGAGTGGGCCCCCCCCCGCCTGCTCAGGGCCCCGGCACTTGCCCAGGTATGCCGGGTGCTGACGCCGGCCCTGACTGCGGGGTTATGTGGGGACGTCCTGTGTATAGATCAATGCGGAATCACATATCACTGCGGGGTTATGTGTTGACCTCCTGTCTATAGATCACTGCAGGGTTACATATCACTGTGGGGTTATATAGGGACATCCTGTATATAGATCAGTGCGGGGTCACATATCACTGCGGGGTGATGTGGGGACGTCCTGTGTATAAATCAGTGCGGGGTCACATATCACTGTGGGGTTATATAGGGACGTCCTGTGTATAGATCACTGCGGGGTCACATATCACTGCGGAGTTATGTGGGGGCGTCCTGTGTATAGTTCAGTGCTGGGCCACATATATCTGCGGGGTTATGTGGGGGCGTCCTGTGTATAGATCAGTGCGGGGTCACATATCACTGCAGGGTTATGTGGGGACGTCCTGTGTATAGATCAGTGCGGGGTCACATATCACTGCGGGGTTTTTTGGGGACGTTCTGGGTATAGATCAGTGCGGGGTCACATATCACTGCAGGGTTATGTGGGGACGTCCTGTGTATAGATCACTGCGGGGTCACATTTCACTGAGGGGTTATGTGGGGGCGTCCTGTGTATAGATCACTGCGGGTTATGTGGGGACACCCTGTGTATAGATCACTGCGGGGTCACATTTCACTGACAGGTTATGTGGGGGCGTCCTGTTTATAGATCACTGCGGGGTTATGTGGGGATGTCCTGTGTGTAGATCACTGCGGGGTCACATTTCACTGACGGGTTATGTGGGGACGTCTTGTGTATTGATCACTGCAGGGATATGTGAAGATGTCCTGTGCATAGATCACTGCGGGTGTCATGAACTGGGGGTGTTTGGTTGCCCCCAGTTCTTCATCAGAGGATTTATTATCCCACCGCTGCCACCAATATGTGATCTATTTGTTTATACCGCCTTCCAATTCCGTTTCGGAACTTGCAGCTCTCTGGCTCCCCCCTTACCCTCAGGTCAGTCAAGGAACTGCACCTAGGATAACTATTCGCCTGACGGGCCACCTGGATGTGTGCTGGCTATTAGGCACTCTGCAGTGAGGGCGATAACCTATTCCGGTCCCAGGCGGGATATATACTTATCAAACTCCGTCCGTCACTGCCAGAGTCTCCCCAAAAGCCCAGAACCCACTTTGCTGCCACCAGCTCCTGATTTAATTAATATCGGGTCAGGAGCCAACCCCAATCAGTAGCGTTGACTTAGTTTGGCACAGAGGTCGTGGGGATACGATTAAAGCAAGCAGATCAAAGCTAGTAAAGTTTTATATTTTACTCAAAAAAGAATAGGAAGTGTTTACAAAAGTATAAAAGATGTTACAACATGAAACAATTACAATATGTACAAAGCAATTATGGGATAAAAAGGATGAAAGATGAAAAGAAACTTACAGTGATCTTATATCATTCCATGGTAAGCCATGCGGCAGGGAGAGGGGTATACATCCCAATGTATCGAATCAGCATCTGTTAGTTTGCTTCCCAGGCAAAGAGAGAGAGAGGCTTCCTAAATGGGCTACATAAACTTATATATTGCTGTTCATGACATCAATGAGGGGCGGAGCTTTGGGATGTACTCTCCCTTTCACAAGGACTGAAAACTTACTAACACGTTAGTAATTTCATATTGCAGGCTGGGAACCTCGTAGAGTGACAACCAAATTATCATTTTCCTCAGCATGAGGTTGGCGTTCATTTAAATCCAAACACGACTTGGCTATGTGCCTCAGTTAAGCAGTAATACATCTCTCATATTCTGCTGTTCTGGATCCTAGAGATTTCAATGGGTTATAGATCTATCGGTGTAGGCTCCAAATAGGTAACTTTTACACCTATATTACTAATTGGGGTCATTATATTTGATCTTAAAGGATCACGGTACAAAACACAAAGGAACATGCCATGTGCCTCAGAGCTGTTAAACCGTTTTTTAGCTGGTCATAAAGCTATTCAGTGGGGGGTTGCTAGCGTCAGCAGCTCACATTACACCAGTGTGTGTAGCTGGAGTGAGGGGGAGGAGGGAGCATAGAGGATGAGAGCTACAGCCTGTACAGGGGCCTGTGAGGGGGGGTCAACTCTTCAGCGTGTGTGTGTGTGTGTGTGTTTGTGTCAGTTAAGCAGTGGAAAGTTCTAGAAGGGTACTTTGAATATGAGCATATTCATAATATCATGACACCTTCCCTTTTGGACTGCGCTACGGAGGCAGAACCTCTCGGTACTCCTCCATGCTCACCTCAGCAGGCTCGCCCCGGCGGGACAAACCCATCTGCTTTGCCATGCTCGCTGCCCTTTTTGTTTAACTGTAAAATCATACTGCTGGAGGGCAAGGCTCCAATGTAGCAACCAGACATGATGTGCAGCCAGCTCAGGGGGTTGTGGTCGGTCACCACAGTGAAGGTGCATCTCTACAGGTAGGGCTGCAAACGTTGCAGGGCCCAGACCATGGCCAGGCACTCCTTCTCTATGGTGGAATAGGCCACTTCCCTCAGCAGAAGCTTCCCTCTCAGGTACAACACGGTGTGCTCTTGGTTCCCCGAGTCAACCTGGCTAAGCACAGCACCGAGGCCAAACTCGCTGGCGTCGGTCTGTACCAGGAACGGCCGACTGCTGTCAACTGCCTTTAACACTGGCGAGTTGTTCAGGGCTGTTTTCAAAACCCGGAAGGCAACCTCACAGCCGTCTGTCCAGTCAACTGTTTGGGGTAACTGTTATGTTTTGGTAGCTGAGGAGAGCAGGCAAAAACGGCAATACACCAGAGAGGTTGGAATCTACTGAATTGCAGTACCCTGACTAACCACAACTAAAGACAGCCGTGGAGCGTTCCTACGTTGGTCCTAGACGCCTCGTCTAGAGGCTAACTACACCTAAAGATAGAAAGAGGAAAGCTATCTGCCCCGGAGCAGATCCCCAAAGAACATAGGAAGCCCCCAAACATGTAATGGCGGTTAGATAAGAGGAAATACAGATACAGACAGAAAATAGTATGAGCAAACGCTGGGGCTCAATCTGACTTAGACAGAAAAGGATAGGAAGGATACTTACTGCAATCCAAAAAACCCTAAAAAAAACCAACACTACTAATTGCAAAAACACCTGAGATCACACGACCTCTACCACCTAAATTAGTTCTCTGGTGTAACAAAACTATGCCGCAGCCACAGAAAAATAACTGGAAAAGGCAAATGAACAAACAACAATGGCTCCAGAGGAACCGAGAGGAGACCAAGCCCCCGGGGAGGGGAACCTGGCCAACCTCACAGAAATGCAGCGAAATATAAAAATGGCAAGCACAAAAACAGAAAATATCTTATCTGAGAGCAGGAGAAGAGGCAAGACTCAGAAAGCTTCCAAGTGAACCAGGAAACAACGTTGACACAAGAACAATTGATCACCGGCAACCATGATGGGGGAAACCTCCCTTATATCCAGCCAGTCCGTGATCCCTGATTGCCAATCGTCATTGAATGGTTCAGTACTGTCTGCAACCACCAGAGGGAGCTTCTGCTCAGAATTAATTTCTAAAACATTCATAACAGGTAACCTCTTCATAGTGAGGTCCATCAAGGGCTTTGCAAGGCTGCTATAGTTCTGAACAAAGCGCCTATAATACCTTGCAGTGCCCAGGAAGGACATCACCTGTTTCTTGGTCCTCGGGATGGATCAGGACGCGATATTGTCCATTTTGCCAGGCTCTGGTCTCATAGAACCCCCCGCCTACCTGGTGCCCCAGGTAGTGGACCTTGCTCATGCCCATCTGGCACTTTCCCGGCTTGATGGGCAGGTCTGCTTGGCGAATACACTTGAGCACCTCCTGGAGATGCTGAAGGTTTTCCTCCCAGGAGAGACTGAAGATGGCAATGTCATCTAGGTACGCCACTGCGTACTTCTCCTGTCCCTAAAGCAGGTGATTGACCATCTGCTGGAATGTGGCAGGTGCATTCTTCATGCCGAACAGCATGAGCGTGGACTCGTACAGTCCGAAGGGGGTGATAAAGGCGGACTTCTCCTGCACCTCGGGGCTCAGGGGAATCTGCCAATATCCCCGACTCAAATCCATGATGGATTGGTATTTCGCATTTGCCAACCACTTAAGCAGCTCCTCGATGCGTGGCATTGGGTGCGCATCAGAGGCAGTGATGGCGTTGAGCCCCGGTAGTCCACACAGAACCGGGTGGTCCGATCCTTCTTTGGCACCAGGACTACAGGTGAGGCCCACGCGCTCTTCGACCACTGAATCACCCCCAGCTGCAACATCTTATCGATCTCCTGGCGCATAACATGCTGCACCTCGTCTGAGATCCGATAGGGCATCCGCCTTAGTGGGGCATGATTCCTGGTGTCCACTTCGTGGAACGCTAACTCAGTCCTTCCGGGTCAGTTGGTAAATATGGCCTGGAAGCGTTCCAGCACGGGTTCGCAGCTGCAACCGCTGGGGTTTGGCTAGCAAGGCACTTACCTCCATGTCCTCAATGGACCCACCAGCCTTGGCTTGGGCCAGCATGTCCAGGAGGGGGTCTTTCTCCCCGTCCTCGGGCAGGTTGCAGACCGGTAGGACGCAGGTTTCACGTTCGTGATGAGCCTTCATCATATTGACGTGAAAGGCCTTGTGCCTACCCAAGAGTGACCACGTAGGTGACTGGGTTGAGCTGTTGGTGCACAGCGTACGGGCCTTACCAGGCTGCCTGAAGCTTATCGGTTGGTACGGGGACCAACACCCACACCTTCTGATCCACCTGGTAGGTCCGCTCCCAGGCGTTCTGGTTGTGCCAGTGCTTCTGGTCAGCCTGAGCCTGCGTCATGTTGTCATGCACCAACTGCGTCTGCCTCTTGTCACAGAAGCGCATGACATAATCCACGAGAGACACTTCTGAAGGGTTCGGCTCTTCTTCCCAAGATTCTCTTACCAACCCAAGGGGTCCCCGGACTCGCCTGCCGTACAGGAACTCGAAGGGGGAGAACCCCGTCGAGGCCTGCTGAACCTCTCGTTAAGCGCATAACAGTTGTGGGAGTTACCGCTCCCAATCACGCCCTTGGGTCTCAACCAGCATTTTTAGCACCTGTTTGAGGGTACCGTTGAAGAGCTCACAGAAGCCATTGGTTTGGGGGTGATACGCACTCGATACCAGATGCTTCACCTGCATTCTCTTACAGAGAGCCTCCATTAGGCGAGACATAAATTGGGTCCCTTGGTCGGTAAGCACCTCCCTGGGAAATCCTACTCGTGATAAGATGGCCAACAGTGCATCCACCACCTTATCCGCCCTAGCTGATGACAGAGCCACTGCCTCCGGGTACCAGGTAGCGTAGTCTACCGTAGTGTGGATGTATTTCTTTCCCAATCTGCTGGGGACGGCCACTGGACCCACAATGTTCACAGCGATCCGCTGGAAAGGCTCCTCTATCACTAGCAAAGAGATTAGGGGATCCTTGGGAACAGGCCCTGACTTCCCTACTCTTTGACAGGTGATACAGGAGCGGCAGTAGTTGGTCACATCTGTCCCCATCTTGGGCCAATAGAAGTGTTCAGACAGCCGGGCCTTAGTTTTGCTGCACAACAACTCACCCCTAAATTGGTACAGGACGACCAGCTGTCTTTTCCTCAACCACACTTTTCGGGATTTACCAGGAACTGTCTCCGGTACAACCTTCTTTGTTCCCAGAACACCCTCTCCTTATCCGACTTAGAGGTGGTCTCCTGGGCGAGGCCTCTCATGGCCTCCAGGCTTGCATCTGATTGCAGAGCAGCCTGGAACTCCTGGCTGGAGGCAGCCAGAAGTGACATCACGGTTCCTTCCTCACAGGAACCCTCTGAGACCTGCTCTGGGTCCATCTCTGGTTCAGTCATCTCTCTGACTGAGGAGGGTCCAGAAGGCAGGGTGTTGCCTACATTCTGGGCACTCTGACTGCTGGCGACAGCGGCTACATAGGCTGTCTCCCTGGAGTTTTCCACAGACCCATCAGCCACCGCTGCTATGGGTTCTACCTCCCCATCCACCCCCAATACCTCATGAGCAGTTACCTTCCTCATGGTTACTGGTCAGTTGCATGGCATCACCTTCCTCATGGTTCCCGTGCATCTCCCCATCTCCCTTAGCACTGTCGCTTGCTCCTGTTAGGGGTTCCTCAACCACCTCACTCCGCGGGGTGATGTGGCTGGGCACTCCTGCACCTGTAGACACATCATCATTTTCATAAAAATGGTTATCAGGTAAATCATGGTCAGGTAAAGTATGCAATTTCGCATCATTAACAACAGCATTAACATTACACTTAGTATCAGATTGGGGAGGGGTGTCAGGGACATAATATGCAAACATTCTCCCCAAATCAGTCCCCAACAAAACATCGGTGGGCAAGTTTTCGGACAACCCCATTTCCTTCACCCCGCTCCCCAATCTATGAAAACCCATAGTTTTCAAAAAAGACAGCGGACGCCCCCAATCTCTGTGACAGTCAGGGTTTTCCCCTGAATAATCTCTTCAGGGTCTGCGAGTTCGGGTCGGATGAGGGTTCGTTCAGCCCCGGTGTCCTTGAGGCCGCTAGCGACACGGTCCCCCATGCGGACGTGCTGCACGTTGTCCCCAACCCTCCCAACCACAAAAAGAACTTCTGCATTAGGCCCTGAGGCCTTGGCTGGGGGGTTATTCTGCTTCTCCGGACAGGTGGCGCTGATGTGTCTAGTCCGATTGCAGGAAAAACACTTGTGAGGGTCGGACGTAGGCCTGGTGTTGGCAAAGTGGACAGGGCTTCCTGTGAGCCAGCTGGCAGGGGCACTGGGGTTAGTCGCAGGCTTACCCCACTCCAGCTGGCAGTGACTGGCTTCCGCACCTTTGGTTTTCGGTTGGCCTCATAGGTGTCGGCGATCTGCGCTGCTTTGTCCGCATCTTTTGGCTCTCGGTCCATCACGAACTGTCGCACCTCATCTGGGCTAAGATGTAGGAACTGGTCTTTGATCATCAGTTCCTCAGCTGCTCAAAGGTGATCACTGACAGTCCTTGGATCCACTTGTCAAAGTGGGTCCTGAGTCCATGCACCACATCGCTGTAACTGTTGTGTGGGCCACGTTGAAGGTTCCAGAACTTTCTACGGTAAACCTCAGGAGTTAGCTGGTACTTCTTTATTAGGGCCTGCTTGATGGCCTCATAGTCACCATCTTGGCCTGGCAAGAGAGAAGCAAACGCCTCCAGAACTTTACTTTTTAGCCCGGGCGTCAAGTACCTGGCCCATTGGTTCTCAGGCAGCTGGTACTGTTTGCAGGCTTTCTCAAAGGCCCACAGAAAAGTGTCCAAGTCCCCGTCCTTGTCCATCATGGAAAAATGCTCTGGCCGCGGCTTCGGACTCTGAGTGCTGCTGGGCTCACTGCTTCGGGCTGTGGAGGATTTCGCCCCCTGCCTGAGCATTTCCAGTTCATGGTCTCTCTGAGCTTGGCCCTCGGCTCTCTCGGCCTCCCGCTGCTGGGCTGCTCTCTCGGCCTCCCGCTGCTCGGCCTCCCGCTGGTCAGCTCTCTCTCGAGCTTGTTGGATCAGCTGCAGACGTCCATCATGGTCTTCAGTGGGGAGTTGATCCAAGGCCGCCTGCAGGTAAGGGTCCAACCCGCCCTGGGTGTAAGCATTCAGTGGTTGGTCCTCCGCTGCAGCACCACCTCTGCTTGGGCCGGCTCCTGCGCCCACCACGCTCTCAGCCTCGTCCAGTGCCACCAGGGTACTGTCTGCAGGCTTTCTCAAAGACCCGCAGAAAAGTGTCTAAGTCCCCGTCCTTTTACATCAAAGGAAAGTGCTCTGGCCGGGTTTAGGAATCTGAGCGCTGCTGGGCTCACTGCTGGGCTGGGAAGACCTCTGCCCCTGGAAGTGAGGAGTCTCGCACCTCAATACCCGACACTGCTGCCAGCACTCGGGACCGGAGTGTGTGGCTACATGTATTTCTATGCGCTCCGGTCCAAGTGCCGGCGGCAGTGCCGGGTATTGAGGTGCGAGACTCGTGCGACTTTCTCGCCAGTGTGACTCCGGCCATATCCTGCTACTTATATATACAGTTGCTTGCACTAATCATTCCTGAAGAGCGACACACGCAGGAACGTTATCACCATCTTGTGCGCAGAACTTGTTATTGAAACATTTCTTGTTTTTTTATTCTTTTTAAATTGTCTGTTTTTTCCATGTTATAAATAAAAACATTTTTTGCTTCACATTTGGTGATTCCCGATATCTCAGCATCTTTCTTCTAGTTTCTAATGTACAGTACACTGTGAGCTACCATGATTTATGTGATCCCTCCTGTATTCTCATAGTTTCCACTTGGTGGCGCCCTCCTCTCTTCATTAACTCTAACTAGAGATAATGTATCACCTGCAGTCCTATGTAACACCACAGATAACAGAGTGATAGCTCTCCGAGTACAGATAATGTAGGAGATGTCACCTGCAGTCCTATGTAACACCACAGATAACAGAGTGATAGCTCTCCGAGTACAGATAATGCAGTAGATGTCACCTGCAGTCCTATGTAACAGCACAGATAGCACAGTGATAACTCTCTGAGTACAGATAATGTAGTAGATGTCACCTGCAGTCCTATGTAACACCACAGATAGCACAGTGATCACTCTCTGAGTACAGATAATGTAGTAGATGTCACCTGCAGTCCTATGTAACACCACAGATAGCACAGTGATAACTCTCTGAGTACAGATAATGTAGTAGATGTCACCTGCAGTCTGGCAAGCACGGCACCGAATAGGGATCGAGCTTCTGACTGAGGAGCCCATATAGACTATAGCTTAAAAGGAACTGGGGGCTGTGCTTCCCTCCTCCCGTCACTCCCCCTCCAGGTGATGCCATATAACGGACCCCACTGACCAACGGGGATGAAGGGGAAGGGGTCCGGCCACACCCTCAGGGGTTAAATTCTCGTGCAAGGGTCGGACCCTTCCTCTTCCTCCCCGGCTGGTCAGTGGAAGTCTTGTGCCTGATGACCTCCAGGATCCCCCCCTGATGGAGGCCTTGCGGCGGAGAGCAGCACAGGAAGGTGAGCAATGGTTATAAGCCCTTATGCCCGGCTCGGGTGCTCACCTCCCTGTGCCCTCCCAACCCCCTGCCCATGCCGCAGGCCTCCTCTATATCCATGGGGGCTATATCCCCTCCCGGGCCGCAAGCCCTCTGCACCCCCGGGGGCCCCATGCTCCCCTGGCCTTAACGCTTGCCACCCCGTCCTCCAGCGGCGAGGCGTGCTGCCGAACGGCGCGTTACTCCAGCGCATTGTGTAGCCCTGGTATGTAAGGCACACAGGATCTGGAGAATGCACAGTAAGGTAACAGTTAAAGCTTGACACTCACTTACACTTCAGACACACCCACAGGGGTGTATAGGGGAGTGACGTGTAGCACAGGAGAGAGTCTGTCTAGCTTCCTGTCATCGTACAGAGCAGTCAGGGCTAGTTCTTCTCAGACAGTGAGGATTCCTGTCAGAGCTCTGGGTGAGCAGAAGATTAGTTCCTGCCAATTCAACGAAGTGGAGTCTAGTAACGGATGACTAGTTATCATCCCGAGTCTAGTCAGAGTTACCTTTTACTCAGTCTGAACTTTGAGGAAACTGAGAGTTACTCAGTGAGACCAAGGAAGAAAACTGACTTTCTATCTTCACGCTTCAGTGCTACATTGAAAGCAGAAGCAGGGCGAAGGGCATAGTGGGAAGGATTCAGAAGTGCCTTAAGGATCGGATTATCCTGCACATTGTCACCGGTCACTGGGGACCGAAGCGTCACTATAGCTCCAGGCATAGTGATAGAAAAGCCAGAGTCTTACTGGACCTTAGGTTGCAGAAAGCCGCCCTTAGAGTGCCAGTACGTAACCGAGTCAGGAGAACAAGACTTCTGAGTCCGGCGCGCGGCAAAAGAAAGTACTTAGTTCACCACTTATAAGGCTCTATCACAAAACTGACCGGGCAGTACAGCTAGTGGGAAAAGCTGAAAACTATAGAGTTAACTTAGCTACAGGCAAGCTTGGACTCACTCATCATTTGGAAAGAGAAGGAGGCCTGTAACCTGCTCAACTGTTACCGCTACGTGCATTCATCCACCCCGAACAGCCTCCCTGGGACCTGCCTGAACAACTTGAAGTAAAAGGTATGGAAAGAAGCTTCTATGTGTGAGACTGAGTTATTTGATTGCATCCCTGCAGAACCCCACCATAACTATCGACCTGAGGGAAGAGTCCCACCTGTAGGGGACCCGACATCTAGCTGCCTCACCATCCCCTCAGAGATCTACAGCAGCGCTGGTCTTAGTGATCAGAGAACTACAGGTGGCGTCACGAACTGTATATATACCTATCCCCTGTAAATATTCCCCCCAACATACGCCTGACCGCCAGGGCCACAGACAGAGCCAGCGCTACCTGTGACAACCCCATAGACTTCCATGGGCTCGGCTCTGAGTACCCCATTGCTCTGGTAAACCACAATTGTGGTGCGGGTCAAGACAAACTTGGCGTCACGAACAGGATCCGAAACTTGCAGAATTGCGAGCCCTGTGTGCCTGTGGAGTGTTTTGGTGAAAAAGACTGTTGCTATTGTTTGGCGCCAAATACCGCCATATTTGCCGCCATATTCGCGCCCTGAGGCGCTGGAGAAGAAGGTGGGCGTACCTGAAGGAGCGCGCAAAGTCTTGGACACGCCCCCGGCTCTGACTCAGCGGCAGGTCCTGCAACAGGAAGTGAACGCTCTGACATCAGAGCGCCTGCGACGAAGGTCCTGTTCCTACTGCTGTGCCTGTGAAATAGCAGCTTCTGAAACCGGTAGGCTCCGTTTAACCAAGGGGGCGCTAATATGTCACAACAACCGGCCGACAGTGCGGCCCCAGCCGGAGGACCCGACTCCGCACCGCGTGGCGTTGTAGCGCCAGATGGGGGCGCAGGCCCAGCACTCAGTCCGGTGGTCCCGCTCATGCCACTAACGCTTCCATATATGCCTGGGGCGAAATGGCTTCCCCAGTACAGCGGCGAGCCAGGCACTTTAGCAGGATTCAAACGGAAGATATGCAGTGTCCTGGAAATGTACTCTATGTCTGAGAGGCAAAAAGCTGCAGTATTAATAGGGCAGCTAACTGGCGCTGCTGAGAGAGAAGTGGAGACTTGGGCTACCACGGACCAGGAGTTGGTGCCTGCAATCCTCTTAAAGTTACAGGCCATTTTTGAAGATCGCACCGAAACAGATCTCCGGATGGCCTTCTACAACTGTTCACAGCAACCAAGTGACAGCATAAGGGACTATGCCTGCCGACTACAAGGGGCCCTGAGAGCCCTCAAGCAGGTTAATACCATAAGTGTCATTGATGAAAATAAGATGCTGAAAGAACAATTTGTGCAGGGACTGAGGTCCCAAGCGGAACGCAGAACTGTGAATTGGTGGTCTTTAGATCACCCTGATGCTACCTTTGATGCCCTAAAGGACATGGCAATAAAAGGGCTGCGGCCCCTGGGCAAACCTGAGGTGGCAACCCAACATCGTCAGGGTGAAGTCACTCTGGAGCCGGCGGCAACCCCCTTTTCCTCGCTAGTGGCCGAAACCAAAACGCAGGTGACACCCCCTAGTGAATTGGACTGTCTGCGCTCAGAGGTGCGCCAGCTGACTAAAAATCTGGCTGCTGTGATGAGTGCCCTGCAGCTGCGGAAAGAGGAAGAAGGGAAGATCTTATTAGCTGATTGCACAGAAGACGTCCCGTGGATGAACCGGAGAAGAAGGAAGACGTCGCCCCCCCGGAGGAGGACAACGCCACCCCAAGGAGCGACCTCTGATCAACACCCTCCTCGTCGGGAGATCACCTGTTACCGATGCAACCGGAAAGGTCATATGTCTCCACAGTGTCCTTTAAACGGGCAGAACCTGGGTCCGAGGGCCAACACCCAGGAGGAGACCCGTCAGGCCCCCTAGACTGGAACCGCAGGTATGTGGGTGGACGACCCTACCTGTCTATCATTCTAGATGGTATTGCTGTTCCGGCATTGTTAGACACTGGGTCTCAGGTGACCCTAATACCTGATGCCCTATATACTAAGTTCTGGTCAATGGACAGTCTTAAACCCCCGAGCCCTGACTTTACCGTGTATGCTTCTAATGGTCTTCCTGTAGAAGTACTCGGGGACAAAATGTGTAGATGTGAAAGTGGGCAGAGAGGAGTTGAAAGACCAGGGGCTTCTGGTAGTAAAGACTGTAAATGAGGAGAACGGTTTAAATATAATTTTGGGTACTAACATTATCAGTAATTGTTTGGGAGAAGTTGTGTTCTTACTCCAACAGCTCGCTGAGATTGCCCGACCAAGGCAGAAAGGAGTAATCCAAAGAGAGATCCGGGCCCTGGTGTGTCAGCAGCAAGCGAAGCTTACAGACGGCGAAATTGGTAATGTACGGGTCACTGACTCGAATCCCATTGTGATACCCCCAATGAGTGAAATGATAATCTGGTGCAGGGCAGCCATAGGTCTGAGAGGACAGAATTACCAAGCTGTAGTAGAACCCCACCATTCAGAACATAGACCTACACTTATGACTGCTAGGGGAGTAGTGGAAGTGGTGAATGGAAGAGTACCGGTACGGCTTCTCAATTGGGGAGATGATGAGGTAAACTTACCCCGTTATGCAACCATTGCTAAACTACATGCTGTTGACAATAATTCTATTCTCCCGGCTGAGTCCTTAGACTCCCTCCAAATAGCGGAGGACAATGACCCGGCAACCCAGGTGGCGGAATGGTGTCAGCAACTCCATGTTGGGACGGACACCACTCCCGCTCACCAGAAGCAAGGGGTATTACGGGTGGTGCAAGAGTACGCCCAAGTATTTAGCAAGAATCCACTTGATTTTGCGATAATTAAGGGAGTACAACATCATATCCCTACAGGCAGTCATCCTCCCATCAAAGAGCGGTATAGGCCTATACCCCAGCCCATTATCAGAAGGCTAAGGAAATGTTGCGAGATATGAAAGAAGCCGGAGTAATCAGGGATAGTTGTAGTCCCTGGGCAGCACCTCTAGTCCTGGTTAGAAAGAAAGATGGTAGCTTGAGAATGTGTGTGGATTACAGGCAGGTGAACCGCATAACACACAAGGATGCATACCCGTTACCACGTATAGAGGAGTCATTAGCTGCTCTGAAAACGGCTAACTACTATTCTACCCTTGATCTGACTAGTGGATACTGGCAAGTGGCTGTGGCTGAGGAGGATCGTGAGAAAACGGCTTTCACCACCCCAATGGGGCTCTGTGAGTTCGACAGAATGCCGTTTGGGCTCAGCAGTGCCCCAGGAACATTTCAGAGAGTGATAGAGAACTGCCTGGGACATCTCAATTTTGAAACCGTGCTGCTATACTTAGACGACGTCATCGTGTACTCCAAGACATATGAGGACCATCTGAAGCACCTGGCAGAAGTATTTGAGTCCCTGTCCAGGTACGGGATGAAGTTGAAACCCTCAAAATGCCATCTACTCAAACAGAAGGTCCAATATTTGGGGCACATCGTCAGTTCGGAAGGAGTAGCGCCGGACCCAGAGAAAGTCACTGCCATCCAGAAGTGGCCGGAGCCGAAGAACCTCAAGGAAGTGCGACAGTTCCTGGGACTAACGGGTCACTACAGAAGGTTCGTGAAAGATTACACGAAGAAGGCAGTGCCTCTACAGGACCTCCTAGTAGGCCAATCCCTAAAGAGCAGAAATCCTCCCTTCAATTGGGGTAAGGAACAGGCTGAAGCATTCCAAAAGATGAAAGAGATCCTTACAGGCGATGAGATCTTGACGTATCCTGATTACAGCCAACCGTTCCTGCTGTACACCGATGCTAGTAATGAAGGTTTAGGAGCAGTTCTCAGTCAGAAGCAGAATGGCCAAGAAAAAGTCATCGCTTATGCCAGCAGAAAACTCAGGCCAACTGAGAGGAATCCGGAAAATTATAGCAGCTTCAAGCTGGAGTTTCTGGCGCTGGTCTGGGCCATTACTGAAAGATTTAAGCACTATCTGGCCTCCAACAAGTTCACGGCGTACACAGACAACAACCCGCTAACGCACCTGGAAACGGCCAAGTTGGGCGCCATGGAGCAGCGTTGGATGGCTCGGTTGTCTAATTACCAGTTTACTATCAAGTACCGGGCAGGCCGAAAGAATGCTAATGCTGACGCATTGTCCCGAATGCCGCATGACTCTGACACGGAGGAAGAATCGGACGACCTGGAAGAAATTGAGCTACCTGCGTTCCATCGAAATGGGGTAGTCCACGAGCATCGAGTCTACAGAAAGCAGTATGGTGCAACGTTAAATCCTTTACCCCATCACAGCTGGAAAGAGACTCAGGACAGCGATCAGCCGTATCAAGGAGTTGTTAAGACAGGAAGGTTCCTCCTTGGAAAAAGATGCACCTATGTCAGCAAAGCTCCTGTGGAACGAGAGAAGCAGGTTATTCCTATACCGTGAGAAGTTGTGCAGGAGATACGTCAATCCCAGGACCCACGAGATGGTCTGGCAAATAGTGGCCCCCAAGGCAGACGTCCAAATGGTGTTGGAAGCATACCATGATCAAGCAGGACACTTTGGCTGGAGAAAGCTGGAGACCCTGTTGAGGTGCCGGTTCTACTGGGTAGGGATGCGCAGCTCCATTGAGAGGTGGTGTCGGAACTGTGGACCCTGTGGTCTCAGAAGAAAGGACTACGGTAGTCAGAGGGCACCCCTGCAGCCTATCCGGACGACTCGTCCCTTGGAGATTGTGGCCCTGGACCACGTCAAACTGTCGCCAAGTAGATCTGGATACTCATACGCCTTGACCATGGTGGACCATTACTCTAGATTTCTGGTGGTTGTACCAGTTAAGGATCAGACAGCAGTGACGGCAGCAAAAACCTTTCAAGCAAGCTTCTGCAGACCGCATGGGTATCCGGAGCAAGTATTAACCGATCAAGGACCTGCTTTCGAAGCTGATCTATTCAAGGAATTCTGTCACATGTATGGGTGTAAGAAAATTAGAACCACACCATACCATCCTCAAACCAACGGTCTTTGCGAGAAAATGAACCACATTGTCCTTGATTTGTTGAAATCCATACCGTTGGAAGACAGAAATCGATGGCCGGACTTACTACCTGATTTGGTTGACTTGTATAACCATATACCTGTAAGTTCCACTAACTGCACTCCAGCCTATCTTATGAGAGCAAGGCCCGGAAGACTACCAATGGATTTAGAACTTGGAGTGGTAGAACCAGAGGCAGATGACGCTATTGAAAACTGGGACATCAATCGGCAAGAGCAATACAGAAGAGTGCAAGTCTGTGTAGAAGAAAGTCTCAACAAGGTACGGGAAAAACAGGAAGATATTTACAACAGGAATGCTCCTGCCAAGCCTTGATGCCTGGAGAAGTGGTATTGAAAAGGAAAAGGAAAATGCACAAATTGGATAACCAGTGGGAGCAAGAACCCTACGTCGTACAAGATTCCAAATATGACAATAGAAAAGTTTGTATCATCAGTAAGGACGGAGGAAGAACAATATCCACTGTGTCCAGAGACCATTTGAAATTGTGTCCAGAACCCTTAAAGTTTCGTGAAGAGAACTCTGTCATCAATCAAGAAGAAAGAAAAGAAGAGGTCATACACACGGATCTGGGAGATTTCCCTGCAGATTGGCCGAGACTGGGAGATGCTGTAATAATTCCGGTGTTGCAATTTTATCAGCCACAAGAGGAAGTTCTACCTCCAGTTGTGCCCATGGTGCCAGTTGAGCCAGTTCAGGAGTTACCCACTCCAGCAGCACCCCAACCTGCGGAACCTCAAGAGGAAGAATCATCTGAAGCAGCGCCCCATGCTATGGGAACCCCTGGTGAAGCTGACTCACACCGCCCAGCCATCAGTACGCTTGCCAGATCCATAGAAAGATTGAGGCAGTTCTATAGTTTGCCGTTACGTAGAACAGTTGGGTTAGAGATTAATATACCTGAAGCTACTCCACGTAGATCAGAACGTACAACGAAAGGGAAGATACCTATTCGTTATCAAAAGTAGTCCTAGCAAACTAGTTTACTAAGTAGGGATAATTGTATAAAGTATTGTTATGATATGTAAATTACTTGAAAATGTTTCATGATGGACTCTGAGGCTGAGGACTGAGCCAGCCCAAGAACTGATCTTGTATATAGTTGCACTTTGTGCATTCTCTACCAGCACACCTACCTCTGAACATAAAACCCGTATGGTGAGGCACTGAGTGAGGTCTGCATTCAGATGTCCTGCAGCCCACCCAGGACCCACGTTGAAGGTTTGGTGCGGGTCCTTCACAAGAATATCGTCATCTATTTATATGAAAATGTCTATTTAGTATTTTGTATTTTTCTATGCCTATTGTTATAATGCAACGTTCAAGAAATCCGTACCTCCCTGATGGGAAGAGTTTAAAATGTTACTTGTTTAAATGAAAAACAAAATGTCTTCTTATATTTCACAGCCCGGGAGTGCTGTATTTTACCATGGGGGAATGTGTAGCCCTGGTATGTAAGGCACACAGGATCTGGAGAATGCACAGTAAGGTAACAGTTAAAGCTTGACACTCACTTACACTTCAGACACACCCACAGGGGTGTATAGGGGAGTGACTTGTAGCACAGGAGAGAGTCTGTCTAGCTTCCTGTCATCGTACAGAGCAGTCAGGGCTAGTTCTTCTCAGACAGTGAGGATTCCTGTCAGAGCTCTGGGTGAGCAGAAGATTAGTTCCTGCCAATTCAACGAAGTGGAGTCTAGTAACGGATGACTAGTTATCATCCCGAGTCTAGTCAGAGTTACCTTTTACTCAGTCTGAACTTTGAGGAAACTGAGAGTTACTCAGTGAGACCAAGGAAGAAAACTGACTTTCTATCTTCACGCTTCAGTGCTACATTGAAAGCAGAAGCAGGGCGAAGGGCATAGTGGGAAGGATTCAGAAGTGCCTTAAGGATCGGATTATCCTGCACATTGTCACCGGTCACTGGGGACCGAAGCGTCACTATAGCTCCAGGCATAGTGATAGAAAAGCCAGAGTCTTACTGGACCTTAGGTTGCAGAAAGCCGCCCTTAGAGTGCCAGTACGTAACCGAGTCAGGAGAACAAGACTTCTGAGTCCGGCGCGCGGCAAAAGAAAGTACTTAGTTCACCACTTATAAGGCTCTATCACAAAACTGACCGGGCAGTACAGCTAGTGGGAAAAGCTGAAAACTATAGAGTTGACTTAGCTACAGGCAAGCTTGGACTCACTCATCATTTGGAAAGAGAAGGAGGCCTGTAACCTGCTCAACTGTTACCGCTACGTGCATTCATCCACCCCGAACAGCCTCCCTGGGACCTGCCTGAACAACTTGAAGTAAAAGGTATGGAAAGAAGCTTCTATGTGTGAGACTGAGTTATTTGATTGCATCCCTGCAGAACCCCACCATAACTATCGACCTGAGGGAAGAGTCCCACCTGTAGGGGACCCGACATCTAGCTGCCTCACCATCCCCTCAGAGATCTACAGCAGCGCTGGTCTTAGTGATCAGAGAACTACAGGTGGCGTCACGAACTGTATATATACCTATCCCCTGTAAATATTCCCCCCAACATACGCCTGACCGCCAGGGCCACAGACAGAGCCAGCGCTACCTGTGACAACCCCATAGACTTCCATGGGCTCGGCTCTGAGTACCCCATTGCTCTGGTAAACCACAATTGTGGTGCGGGTCAAGACAGCATCTGCACGGGGGCCGCGGGCTGGGGCTGCTGGGCCCATCGGTGCTGCGGCCGCCGCCAACTCGCCCATCCCGCACGCCCAGGCTCACAGTTCTCCCCAACAGGGGCAAGCGCCCGAGGCATGCCCCGCCCACTTCCGGTCTGCTGCAGCCAGGCCGGGACAAGCATCGCCCACTTCCTGCTAGGACCCCGGGCTCCGTCACACCGGCCGCTACTGCGGCCCCCCCCCTCAGCTGCTGCCGCCGCCGCGGTCTTTGGCACTAGGCCGCTGGCCTGCTCCAGGCTTCCGCCGCTGCCTTCCCACTCGGAGCCGCTCCTGCGCCTCACCTCCGGCGCCGCTGTGGCGGTCCCCTTTAATTTACTCCCCGGGTTTTGGGCTGTGTAAGCAGCAGCGTTCCCTCCCGGGTAGCTCCGCCTCCCGGTTAGCTCTGCCCACCGGCTGTTGGCGCTCCCCCCGCGTTCAGGGAGCGCTGTCTCTGCCTCTCGGGCCCTCAGAATGTCCTCGCCACCTTATATGTCTCCATGGGCAGGATGGGTTCAGTTATTGCTGCGTGTTTGAGGCTGTGCGTTGGCGCAGCGTCAGACACTTAGCGTCCAGCTGTTACAGGATAGTGGAGGGGATTTCAAGAAATCCCCTCCACTATGCCTAAAAACACGCAGGCGGCAGACCTACGTTAACGGACATGCGCGTCTTTTCAGATCGCAGCATGTCCTTTTCCCTTGCGGCGACGCTCTGCAGGGCCGGCTCCGCAGCTCTCCGTCAGGCACAACGGCAATGCCTGTACGGAGCGACTGCGGAGCAGTAACGTCCCCTAAATATTACGCAGCAGCAGGCCCAGGCCTGCTCTAAAGTGGCCCTCCAGCAGGCACAAGCGCACTGCCTGCGAGGAGGGAAGATGGAGCAGGCACAAAATATAGCCACGCTGCTGCAGAGCGCGCTGATCAGTCCATACAGACCGACCAGCGCGCTCTGCATCAAATACTGTATAAAACACTTACGCACCCACGTATCACAAACATGCCAGTACTAACAGACCAACGTCCCCCCATCACTAGATCCTAGCGCCCCTGATGCTGTCCGTAGCCACGGTCACATTAATCATGAACGTCGTCGACCCTCACCCTCTTTCTCCGAAGATTCCCACAGACATTTTCGCTGTCCCCCTGGTTGTTGTTGTTCTTGTTTCAGGGACAGACAAAGACGCAGCACCTACAGGGATTACCGCAGATCACGGTCCTCCAGATGGCGCTCACCGTCAACTTCGGGACGGTCCGACACGTCTGAGGGTCACGACAGACGGTCATATGGATCCAGCGCAAGACGGCGCTCACGTTCCGCAACGCGGTCTTCCCGACGGAGGGAATCCGCTACAGCCCACAGGGCACCAGGCCAGAACGACATCCTCGACGGCGCGGAAAACCCGCCTACGGAGTTTGTCACTCGGCCCCTGGCGCACGACAACCAAGGGTTGTCACGCACCCGGGGAGGCAAAGCCTCATCTCCTAATGACCCCTTTATTAGCAGCCAACAAGCCAGCACTTCCACCGCTGACGGAGAGTCTCCATCAGCCGGAGCCGCCAGCGCCCAGGACGCCCCGCCTGCGACCGACAGTGGTGAGTTACGCACGATAAACGAACCTAACGTTGCACAACACACCACTGGAGACAGCGATCTGGCGTCCGCCGTCAGGGCGCTGATTCAAAAACTGGATCACCCTACTGGGTCATCCGCCACCAGAACAACACCTAAACCTAATTCAGCGAGCCTACACAAGGACGCGTTTTACTGTGGTATCAGCCCTCTAGGTGCACACATAGACCTAGAGACAAAAGAAAAAATCTGGAAAAATTATTACATCGATATATGGTCGCTTCTGTAACAATGGCTCAGATACAGCTGCTCAGCAGCGTTCGCAGACCAGTCCCGTGCTGGCGGACACCCCTGCATCAGGACGTACCCGCCAAGCGAACGGAGCACTTACGTCATGGCTATGCCTTGATCCCGAAAAAGAAGCTGCTCAGGAGGTATATTAAGGTCTTAGATGCAGTCTTTACTGGTTGAGTTGATGGCTGAGTGGTTAAGCTTCTGGTATATGGAATGGAAAACAAAAAAAAAATGCCTTAGACAACACCTGGCGTCGCGCCAGAGGTACGTCTATCGCGGAAGTCAAGCTCAATGGATAACTCATCTGACTATGGATCAGAAGACTGTAGGTTCAACTCCTACCTGACTCGAGAACGTTACAAAGCAAACCAGTCATTATAACCCCGGGTATAGTCTAAACCTGTCGCGGGAATCCTCCAAGTTTCTACAGCAGAAAATCACAAATAGGTAAAACTAAGCAGGCTGGTGGACCCAGTTAAATCGTTGCCAATCAGTAATTTCAGAAACTCGCCCTAAGCATTCTGCTCAAAAAAAAAAAAAAAAGGAGAATCTCGTCAAAAATATCACCTTCCCTCACAACAGGCGATTCGGTTAACGACGCGTCACCCCTATAAGAGACGTCCTTAACCTTCGTTTCAATTGACAGAAGGGGAACTCGGACGCACAGCTGGGCCTGGTGTCCCGCTTCCAAAATCCAACATCCCAACATGCCTCCATTTGTTGAGCTTTACGGTGAACCGGCAGTTAATTCTATATGAGCCTTCCGTCGGTCTGCTCCATAGCACGTCACTACTTCGGGCTCTTCGATACCCTTCTAGACTCGTTAAGGCGAGACGCTAATGACTTTTTTATTCGTCGAACCTAGGGACTCTAAACTCTGCCCCTACCTCCAGACGTTCAAAATTTAGAGCCCGTCCCTTTTGGAGTACCATTTTCACCCGATTGACAGTCGGACCATGCAACGTGCTCCTTTTCCCGGCATTTAAATTTATACCAATAACATGGTTTTCCTTTACCGGCGGATAAACTACAAAAACACGGCAGACAGTTGAAATTTTCCTCAAACTAAAAGTCACCCTTCAGCAGATGCACTCGCTAGGTTAGCTCAATTCCCTTGTCTTCAAGGACAGGGTCCTCTCCCCTCTGTACCAGTCTGTCAGCGTAAATTAGTATACCGTAAACGATATCTATAACTTTGTATGTTTCCCCTTCTCATGTACAGCACCATGGAATCAATGGCGCTATATAAATAATAATAATAATGGGCAGAGTTTTCCAACGCCACCTATCGTTGTCAGCTAAAGGCATTACCAGCCGGGATATAGATCAGACTTAACCGCTCCATGAAAGCTGATTTGCTTGTCTGGTAGTCATTCTTAGATCCCGACAAGGGACATGCATGCGTAATGGCGCAGGAAGCGCCGAGCAACGAACTAGGTCTAGAGGTTGTTGGATATATCAATAATGGTATTGTCGCAATCTACAAAGAGCAATGGCGTAAATGAAACTGGCTCGTTTATGGACCATATCCACCTGGGGCCGCAGCCCTGCGTTTGAGAACTTTTCACTAGTAACAGCCATAGAGCCTTGGGTACCCGTGTGAAAAACGCTAACACCAGGTTTCTAACCAAACATCCAGGAACCTCAAGAAGTTTGAACATTGTCTTCTCTCCTCGGCCTTTTCTGCTGCGCCGCTTAGCGCTACTATGCCTTAGACACGTCTGGTGTCGTGCCAGATTTACGTCTATCGCTGTAGATGTGATGGTTTAACTCTCTGTTGTCTTCCAATTGGCAGGCCTTCAAATTGTTCCAAATCTCAGTGACACCGGCACGGTAAGGCATGGGAGGAATGGCGCTCTTTAATCAGGGGAAGGCCAGTAGATACATGTAATCGGGCCAGATGCGACGTGTTGGTAGAACTCCTGAATCTGCTATAGAGGAGCTTCGGGTACGGCAGCGCAGCGACACTTAGCAGGAAAAGAGGAGCGTCGGGTACGGAAGCGCAGCGACACTTAGCAGGAATAGCCTTTTTTCTTTCTGCTTTTAGGTTGGGGCGACGTTACTAAATACTCCCCATCAGGCAAGCCGTTAAAGGCTGGAAGAGGCTCCAACCTAGTCAGGAACGTCGTCGCCCCGTGTCTCTAAGTCTGCCACACGATATCATCATAATCTCGACGTCAGTTTACAAGTCGCAGTACGAGGCGACCCTAATATCTTCAGCGCTTGCAATTGCATTTTTGGGGCGCATCGGCGATCTAGCGCCGCGGTTTAAAAACAACATCATTTGGTTGACCCACGAGGACATCATATGTAGCGTTGCCCTACACATTAGAGTTCGGAAGTCCAAATGCGATCACACCGGTTGAGGTGCGTGAGTCTCGCTCAAGGTTTTAAACGGCCCGATATGCCCGGTAAAAATAGTGAAGCGCTTCACGTTAATAAGACACGACAGTAGATTCTTCTATCACACACCGACGGGTCCCCATTTACCAAATATCATTTTCCCACAATCTCTAAACATTGTATGGAGGCAGTCGGCGGTAACCCAAAACAATTCGGGACACATTCCTTCAGAATAGGGGCGGCCGCTGAAGCAGCCACGGCCGACGTATCGGAAGCTGAAGTCCAGAGATTAGGCCGCGGGAAATCCGCATGTTTAGCAAGATATATAAGGCCAGATCTGCCCTAACACCTCTCGTTTCTTTCAGGCAGCCAAAAACCCACAGTTTGGGTACTAGCGCATTCCTACATTTATGGGGCGTACAAACGGGCCAGCATACGCCCGGATTATAAAAAATAAAAAAAAAAAATGGAGCTGGAGCAGCATCTGAAGGCTGCGGTGGCCGCAAATATTCCAATGTGGCTAAGACTGCCAAAGGGCCGGTGATGTTGGTATTTGCACGCCGGTGGAATCGACCTAGCCGAGAAAAAAGGCACCGAACTATACGCAATGATGTTGACAGATATACAACACTTGGCCTGCTGGCCCTGATATGGTGGCGGTGCGGTCTGACATAATACCACGCGCGGTCTGGCAGGGAGCAAAAGATCCGAAAGCCATCTGTCGTGACCCGCACCACAATTGTGGGTTACCAGGGCAATGGGGTACTCAGAGCCGAGCCCATGGAAGTCTATGGGGTTGTCACAGGTAGCGGTGGCTCGGTCTGTGGCCTGGCGGTCAGGCGTATGTTGGGGGGGGGGATTATTTACAGGGGACTGGTATATAACAGTTCGTGACGCCACCTGTAGTTTTCTGATCACTAAGACCAGCGCTGCTGTAGATCTCTGAGGGGATGGTGTGGCAGCTAGATGTCGGGTCCCCTACAGGTGGGACTCTTCCCTCAGGGTCTATAGTGATGATGATGTCGTGAAGGTATGCAGTTAAATGACACAGTCTCACACATTAAAGCTTCTTTCCATACCTTTTACTTTCCAAGATGATAAGGCAGGTCCCGGGAAGCTGTTGGGGTGGATGGAGGATGCGTTTCAAGGTAACGGCTGAGCAGGTCAGAGGCCTCCTTAACTTTCAATGTAATGAGTCCAACTTGCATGAAGCTAAGTTCACTCTAAAACTCCAGCTAATTCTGTAGCTGTACTGCCCTGTCGGTGTTGTGATGGAGCCTCCTCAGGGTGGAATTAAGACCTTGCTTTTGTCCTGCAGAACTCAAAAGCCTTATTCTCCTGACTCCGGTTACGTACTGACAAAAGGGCTTGCTCCTGTGACTTGAAGTCCAGCGAACCTCTGGTTATTCCATCACTACGCCTGAAGCTGTAGCAACACTTCGGTCCCCAGTGACCGGTGACTAATGCAGGATAGTTCAATCCTTAAGGCACTTCTATAATTCCTTTCCACTGCGCCCTTCGCCCTGCTTGCGCTCTTAACATAAGCACTGACTAGACTAGGATAATATTCAGTCATCCGTACTAGCCTCCACTTCTGTACCGTCTCCCTGTGTTGACAGGAGATCTCGACTCTCCAACAGGCACCAGTCCTCACTCCCTGCACGCTCACAGGACCGACTTTTAGACCGCACTGTGCTACAGGACACTCCCCTATACACCCCTGCTGGGTGTGTCTGAATTGTATATGAGTCATGTCGAGCCCTTAACCGTTACCTCTCCACTCATCCTCCCGGATAATGTGTACCTTACATACCAGGGCTACACATTCCCCCTTGGTAAAATACAGCACTCCCGGGCTGTGAAATAGACAAAGAAAGAATTTTTGTTTTGCATTAAACATTTAACATCAAACTCTTCCCAGCAGGGAGGTGAGAAATTCTTAAACGTTGCATTGTATACAATGGTCATTAATAAAATACAAAAGTAGTAAGACATTTTCATATAAATACACATAGTATTCTTGTGAAGGACCCGCACCAAACCTTCAACGTGGGTCCTGGGTGGGCTGCAGGACATCTGGATGCAGACCTCACTCAGTGCCACACCACACGGGTTTTATCTTCAGAGGTAATTGTTACAGTTTGATATAGAACCACGAAAATGCATAAAGTGCAACTATATACATTATCAGTTCTGGGGCTGACATAGTCCACAGCCTCGAAGTCCATTATTACACATATTTAGTAATGCACAATACCATAACAATACTTTTTACAATATTCACATATGGTAAACTTTTTCTGGGTTAAAATACATTATTTTGCTAGAATTACTGTTGATATCGAATAGGTATCTTCCCTTTCGTGGTTCGCTCTGATCTACGTGGAGTAGTTTCAGGTATATTGGTCTGTGATCTACCTGCTCTGCGTAACGGCAAACTATAGAACTGTCTCAATCTTTCTATGGATCTGGCAAGCGTACTGATGGCTGGGCGGTGTGAGTCAGCTTCACCAGGGGATCCCATAGCATGGGCCACTGCTTCTGATGGTCCTTCTTGAGATTCTGTAGGCTGGGGTGTTGCTGGAATAGGTAACTCCTGAACTGGCTCAACTGGCACCATAGGTACAACTGGAGGTAGAACTTCCTCTTGTGGCTGATAAAACTGCAACACCGGAATGATTACAGCATCTCCCAGTCTGGGCCAATCCGCAGGGAAATCTCCCAGATCCGTGTGTATGACCTCTTCTTTTCTTTCTTCTCGATTGATGACAGGGTTCTCTTCACGAAGCTTTAAGGGTTCTGGACACAATTTCAAATGGTCTCTGGACACAGTGGATATTGTTCTTCCTCCGTCCTTACTGATGATACAAACTTTTCTGTTGTCATATTTGGAATCTTGTACGACATAGGGCTCTTGTTCCCACTGGTTGTCCAATTTGTGCATCTTTCTTTTTCTTTTCAATACCACTTCTCCAGGCATCAAAGGCTTCGCGGGAGCATTCTTGTTGTAAATATTCTCCTGCTTTTCCCGTGCTTTATTAAGACTTTCTTCTACGCAGGCTTGCACTCTTCTGTATTGCTCTTGCCGATTTGTATCCCAATCTTCAACAGTGTCATCTGCCTCTGGTTCCACCACACCAAGTTCCAAGTCCATTGGCAGTCTTCCAGGCCTTGCTCTCATAAGGTAAGCTGGTGTGCAGTTGGTAGAACTCACTGGTATGTGGTTGTACAAGTCAACCAGGTCAGGTAACAATTCTGGCCACCGATTTCTTTCTTCCAGCGGTATGGACTTTAGCAAGTCAACGACAATGTGGTTCATTTTCTCGCAAAGGCCGTTGGTTTGAGGATGGTATGGTGTTGTTCTAGCAGGTCCTTGATCAGTTAATACTTGCTCCGGATACCCATGCGGTCTGCAGAAGCTTGCTTGAAGGGTTCTTGCTGCCATCACTGCTGTCTGATCCTTAACTGGAACAACCACCAGAAATCTAGAGTAATGGTCCACCATGGTCAAGGCGTATGAGTATCCAGATCTACTTGGCGACAATTTGACGTGGTCCAAGGCCACGATCTCCAAGGGACGAGTCGTCCGGATAGGCTGCAGGGGTGCCTTCTGACTACCGTAGTCCTTTCTTCTGAGACCACAGGGTCCACAGTTCCGACACCACCTCTCGATGGAGCTGCGCATCCCTACCCAGTAGAACCGGCACCTCAACAGGGTCTCCAGCTTTCTCCAGCCAAAGTGTCCTGCTTGATCGTGGTATGCCTCCAACACCATTTGGACATCTGCCTTAGGGACCACTATCTGCCATACCATCTCATGGGTCCTGGGGTTGACGTATCTCCTGCACAACTTCTCACGGTATAGGAACAACCGGCTTCTCTCGTTCCACAGGAGCTTTGCTGACATAGGTGCATCTTTTTCCAAGGAGGAACCTTCCTGTCTTAACAACTTCTTGATACGGCTGACCACTGGATCGCTGTCCTGAGTCTCTTTCCAGCTGTGATGGGGTAAGGGATTTAATGTTGCGCCATACTGCTTTCTGTAGACTTGCTGCTCATGGATTATCCCATTTCGATGGAACGCAGGTAGCTCAATTTCTTCCAGGTCGTCTGATTCTTCTTCCGTGTCAGATTCATGCGGCATTCGGGACAATGCGTCGGCGTTAGCATTCTTACGGCCTGCCCGGTACTTGATGGTAAACTGGTAATTCGACAATCGAGCCATCCAACGCTGCTCCATGGCTCCCAGCTTGGCTGTTTCCAGGTGCGTTAAGGGGTTGTTGTCTGTAAACGCAGTGAACTGGTTGGAGGCCAGATAGTGCTTAAATCTCTCGGTAATGGCCCAGACCAGTGCCAGGAACTCCAGCTTGAAGCTGCTATAATTTTCCGGGTTCCTCTCAGTTGGCCTGAGTTTTCTGCTGGCATACGCGATGACTTTTCTTGGCCATTCTGCTTCTGACTGAGAACTGCTCCCAAACCTTCATTACTGGCGTCGGTGTACAGCAGGAACGGTTGGCTGTAATCAGGATAAGCCAATATTTCATCACCTGTAAGGATCTCTTTCATCTTTTGGAATGCTTCAGCCTGTTCCTTACCCCAATTAAAGGGAGGGTTTCTGCTCTTTAGGGATTGTCCTACTAGGAGGTCCTGTAGAGGGGCTGCCTTCTTCGTGTAATCTTTCACGAACCTTCTGTAGTAACCCGTTAGTCCCAGGAACTGTCGCACTTCCTTGAGGTTCTTCGGCTCCGGCCACTTCTGGATGGCAGTGACTTTCTCTGGATCTGGCGCTACTCCTTCCGAACTGACGATGTGCCCCAAGTATTGTACCTTCTGTTTGAGTAGATGGCATTTTGAGGGTTTCAACTTCATCCCGTACCTGGACAGGGACTCGAATACTTCTGCCAGGTGCTTCAGATGGTCCTCATATGTCTTGGAATACACGATGACGTCGTCTAAGTATAGCAGCACGGTTTCGAAATTGAGATGTCCCAGGCAGTTCTCCATCACTCTCTGAAATGTTCCCGGGGCACTGCTGAGCCCAAACGGCATCCTGTCGAACTCACAGAGCCCCATTGGGGTGGTGAAAGCCGTTTTCTCACGATCCTCCTCAGCCACAGCCACTTGCCAGTATCCACTAGTCAGATCAAGGGTAGAAAAGTAGTTAGCCGTTTTCAGAGCAGCTAAGGACTCCTCAATTCGTGGTAATGGGTAAGCATCTTTATGTGTTATGCGATTCACTTGCCTGTAATCCACACACATTCTCATACTACCATCTTTCTTTTTAACCAGAACTAGAGGTGCTGCCCAGGGGCTACAACTATCCCTTATCACCCCGGCTTCCTTCATATCATGTAACATTTCCTTAGCTTTCTGATAATGGGCTGGAGGTATAGGCCTGTACCGCTCTTTAATGGGAGGATGACTTCCTGCAGGGATATGATGCTGTACTCCCTTAATGGCCCCAAAGTCGAGGGGGTGTTTACTAAACACTTGTGCGTACTCTTGTATCACCCGTAATACCCCTTGTTTCTGGTGGGCGGGAGTGGTGTCGGTCCCGACATGGAGTTGCTGACACCAATCCGCCACCTGAGCTGCCGGGTCATTATCCTCCGCTAGTTGGCGGGAGTCTAAGGACTCAGTCGGGAGAATAGAATTATTATCGACGGCATGTAATTTAGCAATGGTTGCATAACGGGGTAAGTTTACCTCATCATCTCCCCAGTTGAGAAGCCATACCGGTACTCTTCCATTCACCACTTCCACTACTCCCCAGCAGTCATAAGTGTAGGTCTATGTTCTGAATGGTGGGGTTCTACTACAGCTTGGTAGTTCTGTCCTCTCAGACCTATGGCTGCCCTGCACCAGATTATCATTTCACTCATTGGGGGTATCACAATAGGATTCGAGTCGGTGACCCGTACATTACCAATTTCGCCGTCTGTAAGCTTCGCTTGCTGCTGACACATCAGGGCCCGGATCTCTCTCTGGATCACTCCCTTCTGCCTTGGTCGGGCAATCTCAGCGAGCTGTTGGAGTAGAAACACAACTTCTCCCAGACAGTTACTGATAATGTTAGTACCCAAAATTATATTTAAACCGTTCTCTTCATTTACAGTCTTTACTATTAGAAGCCCCTGGTCTTTCAACTCCTCTCTGCCCACTTTCACATCCACACTTTTGGTCCCGAGTACTTCCACAGGGAGACCATTAGAAGCATACACAGTAAAGTCAGGGCTCGGGGGTTGAAGACTATCCATAGACCAGAACTTCGTATATAGGGCATCAGGTATTATGGTCACCTGAGACCCAGTATCCAGCAACGCCGGAACCGCAATCCCATCCAGAATGATGGACAGGTAGGGTCGTCCACCCACGAACCTGCGGTTCCAGTCTAGGGGGCCTGACGGGTCTCCTCCTGGGTGTTGGCCTCGGACCCAGGTTCTGCCCGTTTAAAGGACACTGTGGAGACATATGACCTTTCGGTTGCAACGGTAACAGGTGATCTCCCGACGAGGAGGGTGTTGATCAGGGGTCGCTCCTGGGGGTGGCGTTGTCCTCCTCCGGGGGGGCGACGTCTTCCTTCTTCTCCGGTTCATCCACGGGACGTCTTCTGGGCAGTCAGCTAATAAGATCTTTCCTTCTTCCTCTTGCCGCAGCTGCAGGGCACTCATCACAGCAGCCAGATTTTTAGTCAACTGGCGCACTTCCGAGCGCAGACAGTCCAACTCACTAGGGACCGTGGCCTGCGTTTTGGCTTCTGCCACAAGTGGGGAAAAGGTGGATATTGCCGGTTCTAGAGTGACTTCACCCTGGTGATGTTGGATTGCCACTTCAGGTTTGCCCAGGGATCGCAGCCCTTTTATTGCCATGTCCTTTAGGGCATCAAAGGTGGCATCCGGATGATCTAAAGACCACCAATTCACAGTTCTGCGTTCCGCTTGGGACCTCAGTCCTTGCACAAATTGTTCTTTCAGCATCTTATTTTCATCAATGACACTTATGGTATTAACCTGCTTGAGGGCTCTCAGGGCCCTTGTAGTCGGCAGGCATAGTCCCTGATGCTGTCACCTGGCTGCTGGGAACAGTGGTAGAAGGCCATCCGGAGATCCGTTTCTGTGCGGTCTTCAAACATGGCATGTAGCTTAAAGAGGATCGCGGGTACCGACTCCTGATCAACGGTATCCCAGGTCTCCACTTCCCTCTCAGCAGCGCCAGTTAGCTGCCCTATCAGCACAGCAGCTTTTTGTCTCTCAGACATGGAGTACATTTCTAGGATGCTGCATAACTTCCGCTTGAATCCTGCTAAAGTGCCTGGCTCACCGCTGTACTGGGGAAGCCATTTCGCCCCTGGCATATATGGGAGCGTTAGTGGCATGATCGGGACTACCGGACTGGGTGCTGGGCCTGCGCCCCCATCTGGCGCTACAATGCCACGCGGTGCGGGGTCGGGGCCTCCGGCTGGGGCCGCACTGTCGGCCGGTTGTTGTGACATTAGCGCCCCCTTGGTTAAACGGAGCCTACCGGTTTCAGAAGCTGCTATTCCACAGGCACAGCGGTGGAGACAGGACCTTCGTCGCAGGCGCTCTGATGTCAGAGCGTTCACTTCCTGTCGCAGGACCTGCCGCTGTGTCAGAGCCGGGGGCGTGTCCAAGACTTTGCGCGCTTCTCAGGTACGCCCACCTTCTTCTCCAGCGCCTCAGGGCGCGAATATGGCGGCAAATATGGCGGTATTTGGCTCCAAACAACAGCAACAGTCTTTTTCACCAAAACACTCCACAGGCACACAGGGCTCGCAATTTGGCGAGTTTCTTATCCTGTTCGTGACGCCAAGTTGTCGTGACCCGCACCACAATTGTGGGTTACCAGGGCAATGGGGTACTCAGAGCCGAGCCCATGGAAGTCTATGGGGTTGTCACAGGTAGCGGTGGCTCGGTCTGTGGCCCTGGCGGTCAGGCGTATGTTGGGGGGGGGGATTATTTACAGGGGACTGGTATATAACAGTTCGTGACGCCACCTGTAGTTTTCTGATCACTAAGACCAGCGCTGCTGTAGATCTCTGAGGGGATGGTGTGGCAGCTAGATGTCGGGTCCCCTACAGGTGGGACTCTTCCCTCAGGGTCTATAGTGATGATGATGTCATGAAGGTATGCAGTTAAATGACACAGTCTCACACATTAAAGCTTCTTTCCATACCTTTTACTTTCCAAGATGATAAGGCAGGTCCCGGGAAGCTGTTGGGGTGGATGGAGGATGCGTTTCAAGGTAACGGCTGAGCAGGTCAGAGGCCTCCTTAACTTTCAATGTAATGAGTCCAACTTGCATGAAGCTAAGTTCACTCTAAAACTCCAGCTAATTCTGTAGCTGTACTGCCCTGTCGGTGTTGTGATGGAGCCTCCTCAGGGTGGAATTAAGACCTTGCTTTTGTCCTGCAGAACTCAAAAGCCTTATTCTCCTGACTCCGGTTACGTACTGAAAAAAGGGCTTGCTCCTGTGACTTGAAGTCCAGCGAACCTCTGGTTATTCCATCACTACGCCTGAAGCTGTAGCAACACTTCGGTCCCCAGTGACCGGTGACTAATGCAGGATAGTTCAATCCTTAAGGCACTTCTATAATTCCTTTCCACTGCGCCCTTCGCCCTGCTCGCGCTCTTAACATAAGCACTGACTAGACTAGGATAATATTCAGTCATCCGTACTAGCCTCCACTTCTGTACCGTCTCCCTGTGTTGACAGGAGATCTCGACTCTCCAACAGGCACCAGTCCTCACTCCCTGCACGCTCACAGGACCAACTTTTAGACCGCACTGTGCTACAGGACACTCCCTATACACCCTGCTGGGTGTGTCCGAATTGTATATGAGTCATGTCGAGCCCTTAACCGTTACCTCTCCACTCATCCTCCCGGATAATGTGTACCTTACATACCAGGGCTACACACATCAACAAATCAAGAAAGAAAATAAACACAAAAATGGCAAAATACATCAAGGACATCAAAGAAAACTACGGCATGGTGGTTATGTTTGACCCGCACCACAATTGTGGTTTACCAGAGCAATGGGGTACTCAGAGCCGAGCCCATGGAAGTCTATGGGGTTGTCACAGGTAGCGGTGGCTCGGTCTGTGGCCCTGGCGGTCAGGCGTATGTTGGGGGGTATATTTACAGGGGATAGGTGTATAACATTCGTGACGCCACCTGTAGTTCTCTGATCACTAAGACCAGCGCTGCTGTAGATCTCTGAGGGGATGGTGTGGCAGCTAGATGTCGGGTCCCCTACAGGTGGGACTGGTCCCTCAAAGTCTATGGAATTAATGATGTCGGGTGCAGGTAAATAAATCAGTCTCACACCATCCAGCGTCTTTCCATACCTTTTACTTGTCAGATGATAAGGCAGGTCCCAGGGAGGCTGGTCGGGTGGAGGATGTGCTTTGAGGTAACGGCAGAGCAGGTTGGGGGCCTCCTTTACTTTCCAATATGATGAGTTCAACCTGCATAGAGCCAAGTTCACTCCAATTTCTCCAAAGCTGTACTGCCCGGTCAGTTTTGTGGTCGGAGTCTTCCAGTAATGGAACTAGGTTCTTGCTTTTGTCGTGCACTGACTCAAAGTCCCTACTCCACTTGACCCCTGTTACGTACCGACACTCCAAGGCTGCTTTCTGTGACCTAAGGTCCAGTAAGACTCTGGTTTTTCTATCTCTACACCTGAAGCTGTAGTGATACTTCGGTCTCCAGTGACCGGAGAATAATGCCGGATAGTCCAATCCTTAAGGCACTTTGATAATTCTTTCCTCTGCGCCCTTCGCCCTGCTCAACTCTCAATATCAGCACTGACTAGGCTAGGATAACATTCGGTTATCTGTACTAGCCTCCACTTTTGCACTGTCTCTCTGTTTTAACAGGAATCTTGTTTCTCCCACAGGCACTAGTCCTGACTTCCTCTACTCTCTCAGGAGAACTTCAGACTCTTCTGTCTGCACGCTCACAGGAGAACTCTCAGACTGCTGTGCTACAGGACACTCCCCTAGACACCCCTGCTGGGTGTGTCTGAAGTGTATGTGAGTAATGTCGAGCTCTTAACCATTACCTCTCCGCACATCCTCCAGGGTACTGTGTGTCTGACATACCAGGGCTACACAGTTAACCACCACAATCTGCAAAATGACAATTCCAACCTACCGAGACTGGACGGCGTTCATCTGAAGGATATCGGACTCGTTAGATTATTAAACATTTTACAGGATGGGGTTTGAACAGGTCGTTGTGTGTGGGGGGTCGGAGTCCTGTGTAGGTATACCCATGATCCTCCGTGGCGGTAGTATGGGAGGGGCAACGGTTCGTAACCTCATCTGCCTGCCCGCCCACAGGCGGCGCCGTGGGCCCTCGGCAGAGAGTTCGTTGCGGATCGTATTTGCCCCTCTCTGCTTATAGTCTACGCCCACCGGCGGCGCCGGGGGTTCTCAGCAGAGAGGCGGTTGCGGATCATATTTGCCCCTCCCGGCTTATAATTTAAATAAACTGTGACCGACCTGTTCAACTCATCCAGGCCTGTTGTGTTCTGTTGTTATGGGATTGGTGGGAGGCGGGGAAGCACCGCTATATGCCACAAGGGTCTCTTCAGTCCTATGTAACACCACAGATAGCACAGTGATAACTCTCTGAGTACAGATAATGTAGTAGATGTCACCTGCAGTCCTATGTAACACCACAGATAACACAGTGATAACTCTCTGAGTACAGATAATGTAGGAGATGTCACCTGCAGTCCTATGTAACACCACAGATAGCACAGTGATAACTCTCTGAGTACAGATAATGTAGGAGATGTCACCTGCAGTCCCATGTAACACCACAGATAACACAGTGATAACTCTCTGAGTACAGATAATGTAGTAGATGACACCTGCAGTCCTATGTAACACCACAGATAACACAGTGATAACTCTCTGAGTACAGATAATGTAGTAGATGTCACCTGCAGTCCTATGTAACACCACAGATAACACAGTGATAACTCTCTGAGTACAGATAATGTAGTAGATGTCACCTGCAGTCCTATGTAACACCACAGATAACACAGTGATAACTCTCTGAGTACAGATAATGTAGTAGATGTCACCTGCAGTCCTATGTAACACCACAGATAACACAGTGATAACTCTGAGTACAGATAATGTAGTAGATGTCACCTGCAGTCCTATGTAACCCACAGATAACACAGTGATCACTCTCTGAGTACAGATAATGTAGTAGATGTCACCTGCAGTCCTATGTAACACCACAGATTACACAGTGATAACTCTGAGTACAGATAATGTAGATGTCACCTGCAGTCCTATGTAACACCACAGATAAAAACACAGTGATCACTCTCTGAGTACAGATAATGTAGTAGATGTCACCTGCAGTCCTATGTAACACCACAGATAACACAGTGATAACTCTCTGAGTACAGATAATGTAGTAGATGTCACCTGCAGTCCTATGTAACTCCACAGATAACACAGTGATAACTCTCTGAGTACAGATAATGTAGTAGATGTCACCTGCAGTCCTATGTAACACCACAGATAACACAGTGATCACTCTCTGAGTACAGATAATGTAGTAGATGACACCTGCAGTCCTATGTAACACCACAGATAACACAGTGATAACTCTCTGAGTACAGATAATGTAGTAGATGTCACCTGCAGTCCTATGTAACACCACAGATAACACAGTGATCAATCTCTGAGTACAGATAATGTAGGAGATGTCACCTGCAGTCCCATGTAACTCCACAGATAACACAGTGATATCTCTCTGAGTACAGATAATGTAGTGGATGACACCTGCAGTCCTATGTAACACCACAGATAACACAGTGATAACTCTCTGAGTACAGATAATGT